>JACRUU010000020.1:5155263-5207763 GCA_030449085.1 Kryptopterus vitreolus
TTTCGCTCATCTTTGTGTTTGAGTTTGTGTATATTACCTGGTTATAAACTGTGGTGCGTAATGTGTGTGTGTGTGTGTGTATATACACATACACACATATATATATATATTATATATATGTGTGTGTGTGTATATACACATACACACACACATATATATATATATATATATATATATATATATATATATATATATACACACACACACACAGATACATACATACATATACACACACACACAGATACAGATGTATATGTACACACGGCAATAACCAGTAATCAAAGTTAATATACTATGTATAAATCATTTCTCTTCTAACTTTATTCATTATGACTAAACATGCCTAACATCATCATTCCCATAATTACAATTTATGCTGTTTTATTACCCATCAAGTGTACAAGCATAAAAGATTCTGTTCCGTTTTCCCTTAACAATCTAAACAATCTAATCTACGTTCTACAAAAACTGTGACGTGGAACTGATTCTTCAGCAGAACGTCAGTTAATTAAGTGAATTATTAATGCTCTCCCAAATTCCCATGTTTTGACAAATCATGAATAACTTCAGCATAATGGAACTCGACCACTGGTAGATGTCAATTAAATAGGTTCATAACAAAGAACATCCGATTTTGAAACATTTATGTTTGTGTTTTCTTTTTTTACACGGCCACTTTTACAACTTTGTTATATGACGAATCGTAATCATTCCCATCATACGGGTCATTTATCATTCAGAGAATAAACATAGCATTTCCACAACTTATATCTGGGTGCAAGTTAACAAATTCAAACTAGATTGTAGGGAAAAACAGTCTGGCTTTTAATAAGAACTGACCAGACACAAGCATTCACACCATAGTTATTCAGTTAGTTTAGGGTATGTATCTTGGTGCTAACTTCAAGTCAATACATTCTATTGTCAGTGGAATATTCAAATGGACATGGGGAGGGTTTATGATCTATTTTATATTGCACGTCATTGTGATACAGAATGCTTCTTGTAGTATTTCCCCCTTGGTATCAGTCAAACCTACCTAAAAACACAAATTTCTCATAAGTGATCTACTTCCCAGAGAAAAACTCCTTAAACTTGAAATAAAATTCAGCTTTTAAAGTGAATGACCACTAAAAATCCCCATATTAGACTTACCTCCTCTTATGCAGTTATTCCCCAAATAATGGTGAAATATCATGGGTAAATTTATTTGTAGGAATTAATCATTTGGAAATCACTTAATCATGTGGAAAATCAATTTAAGAAGTAAACACTCTATATATATATATATATATATATATATATATATATATATATATATATATATATATATATATATATATATATATAAACATGTAAAATAACTTATTAATAATACAGCTAATGCATGGGTTCAGTATGTGTAGTTTTAAACGATTAGTTTAGTGGCAAAACATTCAAACCTTACATGACTTTGTTACTCTGTCCTGTACTGATACTTACCTTCAGCAGTCGGGCTTTGAGAAACAGCCCTGGTATAACACACACTAGCCCTACTCACCGCCGGACAGGCACTCACTGCTGGACGGCCTGATGGAGAGCTGATGAAGGTGAATACACCGGCTTACTAAGGAGAACCGGTGCTTGCTTTTATTTCTCTCTCCAGCTGAAGCTTCTTGGAAGTGCCTCCTCCATGTGTTAACTCTTGTGCTCTTTGTGGGGAAATGGCAGTCTAGTTGACAACACTTGAATTTGAGGTCATTTTAAGACAGGTGAAGGTTTAATGCTGTCACAAAATGCAAGTGGAGGAAGACAAAACCTTATCAGCCTTCCTTCGGGCGGGGTGGGGGGGGGTGGGGGGGCCTAGACGGGCTCTGTTTACTTTCTATATTGCTCTCCTTTTTCCTGATCATGGAAATCCTCTTCCTGTACTGATCTCAATGGTGTGCAAAAACAAAATCAAATGTGCAAAAACCAAAGGATGGGGTAAACAAATGCCTGCTCCGCAAAAACCGAAAGCATTCAAATTTGACCTTTAATTCGCAGGTGGTCCTGCTGCCAATGAAAAGCAGTCGGGTTATGGCAGACCTCTTCCAGCTGACGCAGGTAGGGAAGAACCTTGAACCTTGGAGTACACCAGTGGCAGTGCTGGAACAAAACCCCGCATCTTATCTGAAGGTCTGTGAAATCAACATCTCCCCTCTGACTTTGGTCAGCAGCAGAGCACACGCCTGCTACAGAGAGCACAGTAGGGGGGGGAAAAAAGCCCCCTTCTTTCTGATTTCGCTTCCCTCAGGAATAACGGGGGTTTAGGGTCTGGAGTGTGCAAGGGCTGTTAATTAGGAAAGCCGGGCAACTCCAGGACACAGTTGAAAAACACTGACAACACGGCAATAAAACAATAAAATGCTCGTGGCTCTTAATGTCATCACCGATCCACATAAGGGAAATTTTTTTCCTGAGCAGGAACGATCAGCAACAATTCCATCGAAACACAACCGCAAAGCAGTGGGAGATGGTCTTCGATTCATTTCCAACGAATGAACATTTCTCCCTCAAATGAAACAATTTATTGATAGTAAGACAAAAGCAAATAAGTGCCAGTGCACTTTCTGTGTGTATATGGACAGCTATTTCTTAGCTGTGCGAGATGTGAATGAGCGATTCCTCTTTTTTTTTCCTCTCCTTCAAGAAACCAGGTAAACACACCACAACGCAAGACGGTCATGTTTCCGTTTAAATATGGGAAGTGTAAGCACAAAAACATTTACACACGTGTGAAGCTGCTCTCTCTCAGCGAGAATACACAATCACTAAATGGAAAGCTCTTGCCCCATCTGTATCCAAAGGGCTCCTTTCATTTTTTTTTTTCCACTCAATCATTTTGATTCCAGCCATGGGAAGTCCTCTGTTGCAAGTTCCTTTTTCATCCTGAGAGTTGGCTAGTGAAAGTACAGTATCTCTTACTCATCATCCATACATATAGAACAGCTTAATTCACAAACCAATCGGTTTTAAAAATGCAATTTAGTGTGATTTTTAAAATGATAGATGGCATAATACAGATGGAATTAACACAGTTGTTAATAATCAGACTCAAGACACTGCAAAAAAAAAAAACTCCACATTGATAGAAATGCAAAAACAATCTGATTAGGGGAAAATTAGAAAAAAATTATACTATATTTCTATAACAGACTATCCAAGCATCTTTTTCCCCCCACCTTAAAACATACTTAATATTATGGCTGTACCTTTGACTCAATAATTAATATACACTCTTTAGTGGTATGATCACTACGCAATCATGTGCTGACCAAATACAGCACTTTCTGTTTCTGCATTGAACCAGGCATTATTAATGTACTGAAAAATATGAAACACTCTGATCACCTCTAATTGTACAGCACTGCTTTAAGTATGCCTTAAGCTGGCAATTAACATTTGTTAATATATGCAGAAAATAGATCATAGTTGATTTACATTACTATAGGCATTTATGTTTATCAAATTGGAAAGGAACACTTTTCCAGTCATATTTCAGTACCTGGACATCAATTTAACCATTCCTTTAATGTGGCATATAGAACAGAACTGAGGCCAATGCTGATACAAATAAAAAAAAGCCACATGCATTACATATATTGCTATTCTATCAAGTGTTCTTTGATTTGGGTGTCCTATGGGCAAGATTACGTATAAAGGAAAAAAGAAAAACAATAAAAGCACTGAAATAAGTAGAAATGCGTGGCTGAATGAATTACCAATCCTGAACAGAAATTAGAGAAAAGCAAAATTTGAAAGTGAAAAAATGTCTCAATAGAACTAGTTTCTCAGATAAACTTGTCAAATGCAAAACGACAATTATAAGATGATATCTAAATTATGAGCTATGTGCAATGGTCTGTGCAAATTGTGGCTCTGAAACATGTTAGACTTAAAATAAGACCAAAATAATCACCGAATCATAAGATGCCGTGGGTATAATAAAATCCGGAAAAGAAAAAAATAAACATCCATTTGTAGCCTCATTAGATGCTTGCCCGGATATACACTGAAAAACACTTCAATACTAAAGTACAGTTGTTTATACATTAGTTTATAATCTGCAAACTTTTGAACTGTGAACTACCCCGTAACGGTTTCAAAACAGGACAACAGTCAACATGCAGTTTTAAGTGAAAAATACCTGGACTGCTTTAAAGTGAACTATAGAACTACACACTTAGGCCTATGTTACACTTTCTCTTCATCAGTAACTGATTGTTCCAAGCGTTAAACCACAATGACTCAATAACCTCTTTTTTTAAATAAAAAATATATATAATATGCCTACATAAACCAACATTCTTGTTAATATCCATATAGGGAACTGCTTACAATCTAATGGCTAAACAAACATGTAGAAGCAGTACAGTGTATAGTGTAACTTCAGTTTTCTTTCAAATTATCTCTGCCTTTTATCTTTCACTCTTGCACAGTATCACAATGATTTGGTTTGGAAACTGGTTTGCAATGGTGAGCAAATATTGCAATAGGAAAACCAATTTTGCTATATGAGACATGTTTTTCATGCATTGCAGAACAGATGACACATATCCTTTCGGTAACTGTTTAAACAATGCTGCACCAGGCTTTACAGAGCATGCAAATGAGACATTTCTTTCTTTCTTTTTTTTTTTTTTTTTTATAAACAACAATGCTTTTTTTGTGTATGTGTGTGTGTGTGTGTTCTGATTGTTAGGATGCTCCCCGGACAATGATCATGACAAGATAGTCCTCTTCTGTTTTGGCAAGAGCTTTTGCAGAGGAATCTAAGAACTGCTGAGAGAAATCACAGGGTGGGAACGCATGCAGCACCCCCGCGTTGTCCTTATCGCGAGTGCCCCCCACAGGTAAACTGATTACCCCAGCTGCCTGCTTTTGCTTCAGATACGAGACCAGGTTGCGCAGAGGACGCTGAGTCGAAGATGCCGGGTCTGTCGACGAGGAGGATGATGTGTCCTCTGAGCTGGAAGGAACTGCGAGGAGTATGGCATACCCACCTGGGCCTGCCACCTTGATGCGGCGTGACACCTCATCCATCTTGGGCTGGTCGAGCCGAAGGCGCTGTGTGATGCGGAGCTGTGTCACCTTCCCTCCTGTGCTGCCATCAACCAGGAGGGTGTTGGCCACGCTCAGATCTCCCTCCAGGATGTGCATGCTGGCCGGAAAGTTGCTATTCTTTAGGAGCAGCATCCCATTCCAAGCCATGCTCAGCTTCCCGCCAGCGTCCTGCTTAGATGACTGACCGCCCTTGGAGCTCCCTTCTCCTCGCTCCCTCTTTGAAGGCCCTTTGCTTGCTTCACTCGCTTTGCGTTTTCTTTCCGAGGGGCTTGTGCCAATGCTCGACTCGGACAGACTGCTGCTGCTCTTGAGGCGCTTCTCTCCTGGAGCCCTGTCTAGGCTGCTGCGCCTCTCTCTGGCAGGTGACGGCCTCTCTGCTCTTGTTGGCCGCTCAGAGTCACTGAAGCGCCCATCACGACTGCTACCTCCCGGGCTGCCCTCAGTGGACGGAGCTCGTCGACGCCGGACCGCCCACTCGCTGCTGCTGTCGGGTGAACAGTCTAGGTGCCGACCGTCCTCTAGAAGACGGCGTTTTCTTGCAGCATCTCTGCCAGGCAGCTCCCGCTCCAACGACCATGGCTCTCTGGGCCGCCGATCTCGTTCCAAGTGCTCCAGAGGCTCGAATGCAGGAGTTCTTACTCGTTCACGGATAGCTGGGGCAGGCCACTCTGCGCCGGCATAAAGCTCCCGTTCTCTAAAATGTAGCGGTGGCGGAGTTCTTTCTCTGACCCTGATAGCTTCAGGGGTCGGACGGTGAACAAAGGACTCAGCTACGACCTCGTAGTGGGGAAGGGGAAGCGGCTGAAGGAACTGCTGCTGGTAGCGGTGCTCGGTGTCGGCAAAATCCACTCTGAGCCGTCTGTCCGGGCCGCCGAGGGGAAAACCGCGCATGTGTGTGCAAGCTGCCTGCGCAGCATCCAAACTCTCATACTGAATATAGGCCCATGTGTCCCCTTTCCTGTAATCTATAGTCCTAATGGTGCCAAAGCGATCAAACTCCCTTGCTAATGCAGCCAGGGGAACCCAAGGTCCGAGGCCTCCCACCCAGAGGCGTGTTGTAGGGGTGGCTTTACCGTAACCGATTTTAATAGCATTGCGGCCGACCACTTTTCCCGACATGCTGATCTTTGCTCTGTGGGCCATGTCCAAATTCTCAAACTTAAGAAATCCATAGGTGCTGTTTTGGCCACGGCTGGGTCTCTTTATGTCCACTTCAGTAATGGCCCCGAAGCGGTCAAAAGCCCTGCGCAGATCATTTTCAGTCACTGTGATGTCCAAGTTTCCCAAAAACAACGTTCGATTCGCTCGTTGGTCATCCTCGGGAGAAATAAAATCCTCTTCGCGAAACGCAGCAGCTCGTTCAGCAATGTAAGCGGGTCTTGCTCTAGCTTCATAAAAGGCAAACTCTCTTTCTCTTTCTAGCTCTCTTGGTAAGGGAGGCGGTGGGGGTGGAGGAAGTCGTCCGAGTGCTAATTGCTGGAGCCTGTAGTCCCTATAACCTAGTCCGGTAGGGGACAGAGGCCTCGGCGTGTGCAAATGTCTGTGGCCTGCCACGGCAGAAAAGTGGTCTTTTTCCACGGGTGATCGACTCCTTCTTCTGTTTATGTACACCGCCTCGATTTTCAGAGGGCGGTCATAGAGCACCAGGCGACCTCGGGCGTGTTTCGCCGCCCTTGCGTCGTCAGGCCTCCTGAAGTTCACAAAAGCGATCCGTTCGTCGTTAACGCGGCTAATTTTCACACTCACGTCGCCGAATTTCTTGAACTCGTGGAACAAGCCGTCCTCGATCTCCTCGTCGCTTAGCTGCGAGCCCAGCTCACTTATTTTTAGCGTCTTGTACTCACTCTCGTTGGCGGCGAGCTGGCTACGCTGCTCGGA
Source organism: Kryptopterus vitreolus (assembly GCA_030449085.1). Taxonomy (NCBI): domain Eukaryota; kingdom Metazoa; phylum Chordata; class Actinopteri; order Siluriformes; family Siluridae; genus Kryptopterus; species Kryptopterus vitreolus. The sequence continues at coordinate 5,162,227 of JACRUU010000020.1, forward strand.
GCGCGAGTTGCTTCTCGCGGCGGCATCGAGCGACAGGCTCGAGTTGTGGTTCTTGCTAGCGCTAGCCACGGGGTTGGTGTAGCTGTTTCCCGTGCGACTAGAAACATGCCCGTCAAAGTCCCGACTGTCCCTTTTGTCTCCGAGCAAACCCCTTCTCGCCGAACCTCCTTCGCTTTTGGAAGAGCTATTTCCATTGTTGCTTCCGCCAGAAATCGCCACAACCCCCATTTTCTTGCTGCTCGGGTGGCTTCCTCCCCTGTCTCGCACGTCGTCCACGGCCCGCGAGCGTTTTTTCACCGGCGACCTTTCTTTTCCTTTCATGCTGGAGATTTTGCGAAGCTACGGCTTACAACGAACAATTGCGAAGCGTCCGCACTACAACAACTCATTAATTCGGACGATAAAACACTACAATTCGCTTAATATGGTAGCTGCAAAACAACCACAGACGCCATCTTGTATAGACTACGGCGTTCCCTGCCCGAAGAATTTGATTGGTGTGCTAAGCTGACAGAGTAGAACGCTATTGGCTGTATCTCACGTCAATCACCAAAGTCCGTACAAGCCCGAATGACTTCTGCCCGCTTAGAGATGCTTCGTCCTCGTGGCATGCGGAAATAAAATCTTGAAAAGGATATTGGTGGATATTTTTTATTTACTTTATTTTTGTTTAAATTGTTTATATTTACTGTTGAAAAAATTGTATGCATATCCTGACAATAAAAATGTGTCGTTTTAATGCCACCTATCTCAAAAATGGAGCAAGGATTTCATTTTACATCTAAAACCGGTGACCTTAGCGAGAAGCAAGTCAGCATGTTCATCTTATGTCCATGAGATGTCGCTGTCAGTATTATTATGTAAACATACAGCGTATGACGTTTTAAACGTAGAAACTATATTTACAGTATATTAAATACATATCGTGTCATTATTAATATGATTTTTTTAGTATAAATGTTCATTTACAGATTATTTACATGCACGCTAGTATACATGCCTGAGGAATGGAGAAGGAACGTGCCAGTACCAATTATTTAAGAATAAGGGAAATGTACAGACCTGCAGTAACTACAGGGAAATAAAGCTGAGCAGTCACATTATTAAGTTATGGGAAAGAGTAGTGTAAGCTAGGCTGTGAGAAGAGGTGACAACAGTATTGTTTCATGCTGAGGAAGAGCACTACAGATGTGATATTTGCTTTTAGAATGTTTTCAGAAGTATGTTGAAGGTCATAATGAGTTGCATTGTGTTTTTGTGGATCTGTAGAAAACGTATGACAAGATTGCAAGAAAGGAGTTGTGGTGTTGTATGAGGAAGTCAGGTGTAGCTGAGACGTATGCGAGGGGGGTGCAGGGCATGTATTAGGACAGTGTGATAGCAGTGAAGTGTGCAGTTGGAACGACTGACCCAAGCTGGTGGTGGGATTGCATCAAGGATCTACTCTGGGCCCTTTTTGCACTGGTGATGGACAGTTTGACGGATGAGGTCAGACAGGAGTCTCTATGGTCTATGATGTTCGTGGATGATATCATGGTTTGTGGTGAGAGTCTGGAGGGGGTTGGAGGTACGCGCTGGAAAGAAGGGGAATGAAAGTCAGTAGGAGTAAAACAGAGTGTGTGAATGAGAAGGAAAGCCGTGGAGTGGTAAAATTGCAGGGAGAAGAGGTGGTGACGGTGAATGAGTACCTGAGATCAACTGTTGCACAGAGAGTGTGTTAGAGAAGTGAAGAAAAGAGTGTAGGCAGGGTGGAGAACAGTAGCAAGAGTGATTTGTGAAAGAGTGAAGGGGAACGTTTATAGGACTGTGGCGTGACATGTAATGTTGTACGCTTTAGAGACAGTGGCGTTGTCTAAAAGGCAGGAGGCGGAGCTGGAGGTGGCAGAGTAGAAGATTTTCTTTGGGAGTGACGAGGATGGACAGGATTAAGACGAGATGAAGGGAGGCTAGATTGAGATGGTTTGGATATGTGCAGAGGAGGACCATGGGGTACATAGGGATCAGAATACTGAGAATGAAGGTGCCAGGCAGGAGGAAAAGATGTGTTGATGGAAGACATGCAGGTAGTTGGGGTGAAAGAGTCGGATGTAGAGGACAGGTTAGTATGGAGAAGGATGAAGAAGAAGAAGTATGCCAGTATGCAAATTATTAATTATATGCTGGACGGATGCCAATGTTCATTCTTAAGCACTCTTTCTTACCACCAATTCTTTTTCTGCAAACCCCATTATCAGTATAATTTTTTTTATGTAATTATCTCACAGAAATGTTACTTTTCTATTTATTTTCTTTAATACCTCATAACATTACTGGATGCAAGCCTGTGTAGCTGGAGCATGACTCTGTCTCAAAGGACCAGGCTGAAACTCTAAGCTGTGGGTGTGGAGGGTCTCTCTCTCTCTCTCTCTCTCTCTCTCTCGCTCTCTCTCTCACACTCTCTCTCACAAATGCCTTTATTGGAAACACATGTTCATTCTCTCTCTCTATATATATATATATATATAAAACATGACATGGCATGCCAGATTGTCACTTAATATGGCCCAGCTCTGATATGATGTTTAACATATAATGGAAAAACCGAAGCAATCTTCCTTTAGTCAGATAATCAGAACAGAAGTTTAGAACGGGTTAAAATCTGTAGTGTGCTTTACTTTTTGGTATTATGTTTGAGTTCTGTCCTCACACCATGTGCATGGCCACATACATACAAGGCCATGCTGCTGTTGATGGCTCTGAATGTATTATTATTCAAATGTCATGTTTGAGAATCAGCAGCCCCAAAATGGTGAATGATTTCCAAATGTATGATCTCTATATAGGGTTGAAAAAAATTAACGTATGTTTCCAGAGACACTATTAATAATAATTTGTTGTTTTGTTTTAGGCACTAACATTTAGATGCATGGTGCATAACAGTAGTGTAATTGTAGAACTTTGGAAATGAAATAAATTTTGGTAATCATTCAGGTGACATCTGGTGGCAGAAAGCATTGTTAATGCACTAAATAGAATTATTTATATTATTTGTGCAAGCCCAATACTCTTTAAAGATTTAGCATACACAGGACATGCTATTTCTTTTATAAACTGACTAAGGGCTGACTAAAAATGATCAAATGGAATGGTCTTGCATGCTTCATATAGATTAAAGAGTATCTTAAAATTTGTAAATATTGATGGTTAAATTATAATCAGTAGATGGAATAAAAAAAAAAAAATAAATATATATATATAATATATACAAAAAACATTCATTCATTCATGTCCTACCGCTATATCTGATCTTCCCTCGGGTCACGGGGAGTCTGTGCCTATCTCAGGCGTCTATGGGCATTAAGGCAGGACACACACTGGATGGGATGCCAACCCATCGCAGGGCACACACACACACTCACATTTACACACAAGGGACAATTTTCCAAAGTGCCAATCAACCTACCGTGCATGTTTTTGGACCGGGGGGGGGTTGGGGGGGGACCGGAGAAAAACTCCCTGAGGCACGGGGAGAACATGCAAACTCCATACACACATGGCCGAGACGGGAATCGAACCCGGACCCTGGAGGTGTGAGGCGAACGTGCTAACCACTAAGCCACCGTGCCCGTATACAAAATTTTGTAGTAAAATTATAAACTCACACTTATCATATGAATCTGTGTGTTGTGATTTGATGGAGCAGGGTGAAAAGACATTTATAATTACAAAGGAACTTTAATGGCAGCACACCTGAAAAAAACACTAAAAACCACTTATTGATGTTCATTCTACAAAAAATTCAGTATACACTTGAAATATGTGGTTAACTAATTTAAATAAAAAAATGTCATTCTTTTCTTTGGACAGTGATGCTAATATCATGAATACATTCCTTAAAATTCTTTAACATTAAGGCAACCTTTTTCTTTTATGTTTTTAAAAGGATTGACAGTAACCAATTGCATGCTCTCATATGGTCATATAAACAGCATTTACAGGTGACACTTATGTTTGTTATTATTATTACTATTATTATTATATCATCCATGAATTTAGTCAAGGATTAGGACCAAAACTGTTCGTCTTGAGTGATGGGAGATGGACACTGTCCAGATCTCAAATATTTGGATTTCTGTGTGAATCCATTGATTGACTCAGTCCTACTTAACTACGAGTCACGTTGGCCAAGACAAGAGGCTGCCAGGGTCTTTGCTTTTCATGCGCAGTGCCACCAGGCCTGAAGGCTTGTAGTCAGACTCTGGGCTGGGCTCAAAGGAATGAGCCCCCAGACCTCCCTGGAAGCTGTGCAGAGAGTACAGGCCATTGATGCCTGGATGGTGAGGATGAGGATGATGTGGTGGGTGAGTTGGGGACGTAGACATTCCCATAAGCCCATGAGCATGGGGGTGTGCATGGGTATGAGGGTAAGGAGCCATGCAGGACGAAGGCATGCTGTCTGTTCCCAGGACGCAGCCGCCACTGGCTCCTCCTGCACCTCCTCCTCCAGGCCACAAATTTCCCTGCATCTATAGAGTGAGGGAGAATTGATGAATGCAAGAAATGTACATGCAAATGCTCAATCCAATTTGAAATCAGCCGAAGTATAATGAATAATCAGAGACTTGCATACACATATAACAAATAGTATATATATTATTCCTTAAATATGTTTCTATTTATCGGATAATATTATATGATCAGCAGCATGAAAATGGGTGTAGTCTTCTTGTTATGGTGTTCTCATAGTATGTATGTACCTGATAGGTATTTGAGCGAGGCAACAAGGAGATATCGTATGTTGCGGCAAAGTGATTTCGCACTTCCTGCATTTTACCATAGCGCTCCCGTTTCCTCCATTTCGCTCTTCTGTTTTGGAACCACACCTGACAACCGATTGGAGAAATACTTTTAGCATCCCCCAGTTCTAACTTTAAAACAATAGCAGAACTAAAATATAGAGCGCAGTAGAAGTGATGATCCTGATCTTTTGATTTTAAATAATGAAATGTCAGTTTGTGTAGCAAAAGCTTATAGGTTACCTGCACTCTTGCTTCAGTGAGCTCAGTTCGCAGGGCCAACTGCTCCCGTGCGTACACATCGGGATAGTGTGTCTTCTGAAAGACTTTCTCCAGTTCTTCCAGCTGAAAGGTACTAAATGTGGTGCGGTTTCTTCGTTTCTTGTTCTTGCCTGACAGGTTGATTGAGTCGGCAATGGAGTCCCCTTCGTTTAGTCCATCGGAAGACTCTTTCAGTTTGCCACAGCATTCAGAGTCCAAAACAGGATAAGCCAGAGTCTTAGGTAATGACTTCTCCCCCACTGAGAACAGAAGAGACAAGGCAAAACATAGTTTATTCTAAACGTTTTGTAGATTTCCATCTCAGAAACAGGGGAAATACTTGCAGACTGCATTTAACAGTTTCATTTAATGACTTTTTATAAGAGAGAATTTGAGTAAGTATAGTACTTATGGAGCACATATCCTATAGTGTAGCATTGCCTAGAGTAGTAAAGTATAGTATCAGGTTTGGATCTAGGCTTATGGTAATACAGCTTGGACAGGACACTATGCAGACACACATTCACACACTCATTTGCACAATTTACAGTATACAAATCCAACTACTGGCATGTTTTGGAAAGATACCAAACACAGAAAATTACTTAAGCTCAGGATCAAAACAAGGCCCTGCATCTGGAGTTTTTTAAGTATAGTATTGTGCAATAAAGTATGGTATAATATAGTATACTATGGTACGATACTATATATAACTGGATTAATATTAATGATAATATTTTACTGCATTTTGTATCATATTGTCTTTAATGTAAGCTATAGAAGGTCAAAGGGACCTTGTGGAGCTACTAAATGTTTACTGTGGAAAATATTATTTAAATATGAATAGAATGCAAACTGAGTTTATTCAGCAGATGTCAGTGAGTAAGCAGTGCTATGAACTGTCATTTGGCACTGACACTCACCAGAGACCTGAAAATGAATTATTTACAAAGATAAACAAGTGAATGTGGTTTTGTATTTAGTTCATATAAACACAAAACTGAAGGATTTGCACAACCATAAACATAAAATAATGTTTACTACATAAAAAAAGCGAAGAAATATCTGGAGTTTGTTTTTCATGTAGAGTGTTTAGTGCTTTGTGAGGGGAAACTGTATCCGAAAGTGGAAAGCTAGCTGGGCTCAGGCTCAAAAATGTTGTGTTCATAAGGGAACGATGTTTATGTTAAAGTTAAACATTTGTGTTAGATATTCTGATCTTGATTAGCATTAAAAGTACATTTAACATACATTATATAATATATAAATACATACATATATTACTGCAACTATGCTGTTTAATGTACTTTTTTGTCATGATGCTTACCTGATGTTTACCTGAAAAGGTCATTAACAAATGTATTTATAAATGACATGTGAAATAAAAAATGCTTGTGTGAAAAGGGCAAAATGAGTCTACCATGTTTGCTTTGGAGTGAAGGGACCTTAGGGGAGGGTCTTTAACTAGACTAGAAGGTGCACATAAACACGACCGTGTATTAAGTCTCCAGAGGTGGTATTTTTTCCATAATATGGATATAACTAACAAATTAATGAATTAAGATAACGATTCATTATTATTGTTTTCTGTACATATAGCCAGGAAATATTTGGACTAAGAAGGTTAAGACAATTAAATTATTACATGGCAGGACCCGTAGGTCTTGCACTGTTCATGTATATCTAATATGCAAACAGAAATGTATAGTACAAAAATACTTGTTAAAGTGTTTTAATTTGACACTAATTTGATTCAGTCATTAAGGTCAAAACAAACAAACAAACAACCACAAACAATAGTTTGTCTTCCTATTTATCGAATGCAAGAGCAAGATTTGTTCATATATGCATTTTATAGCAGACAAGTCCTTTGTTATGTGCTATGTGCAATCGTGGTTTACAGTGGAATGTACCAAGTAGAACCTTTTAAGAAATTTAGGATACCATATTTATTTCATAAATATTTTGAAATGACATATGTGCAAAATCGCTAAATGTTTTAACCATATTTACAGTTGCAAAAGTGTTTATAATGGTTACATATATTATATCCAGAACAAAATGTTTTAAAAAGACTATTTTATCTAAATCATTTCATATTATTATTTGATCAGTTTGGACACATAAATTAATCCATACATTTTTCATTCAATTTGATTTGCTCAAATGTCTTAAAAAAACCTTCCAATCATTTCAAACCACTAGCATTAACAATCATTTGAAATGTACCAAAAGTGTCATGTCTATCACATTTAGTGGGCCAAATGTCACATCAATGGTTGCTTCTCTTTTGCAGGTTTCTGTAAGAAATATTTGTTGTATGAAAGTCTAATTGTAATTGACACATTATAATATTTATATTCTGAAATAATTACTGAACAATGTCCATGCCAAGTAACTGTCGAGTTTTGTGTGTCTGAGTAATATATTTAGTGTGTTGGCATTAGAGCAATGAAACTTTAGATTAAGTTCTTTTTTTGCATTAAACAGCAAAAAGAAATAATCATTATTCCGTGTGAATTATGATTCAGGACTACAAACAATATCTCCATATTGAATCTCCTATATTACCGCATAGACTAAAACACAGCCATATACAACTTCTGTAGACTGGGTAGAACATTTAATGACCTAATTAATTATTTTATAAAACAGACAAAAATATATTTTAGTCTGTTTTTTATGTATAAACTGAATCTGTTATATTACAAGTTGACAGAGCACCCTATCGACAGAAGCCTACTGATAGTAATTTGAAACGACCGGAAGTTGCTGTTTGTGTTTAGAACACGTCCGATCTAACAGTGTCAGAGCTGATCATGACAGACACCGCAATAATGTCCAGTGCAACTGGTTTATGAATATACACAACGAAAAACAATTACACCGGTATTTATGAATGATGATGATGATGATGATGATGATGATGATGATGATGATGATGATAATACTAATAATAATAATGATGATGATGATGATGATGATGATGATAATAATAATAATAATAATAATTAATAGTCAATTGCTAGTTTTGTAATGGTTACTTTTTCAGAACTTGCTATTTCGCATATACAATGTGCATTTTAGCCCGATCTGCATGCCGCAGAGTGATCTGATTTTGTGAATACAATTCGCCTAATTCAAAAAAATCATAGTATTATTATTAGTATTATATTATTATTATTATTATTATTATTATTATTATTATTATTATTATTATTATTATTATTATGTTTACTTTTATTTTGTTGTTAACGTTCTACTACTACTGTTGTTGTTATTATTATTATTATTATTATTATTATTATCACCATCATTATTATTATTATCACCATCATTATTATTATTATTATAACACAATAATCGTGGATAACGACCAAAAACAAATAATCAAAAGACTTTAATTTCAAATAACCTTTACCAATAAACGACCTAAAAAGGCCAAAGTCACTACAAAATTACTGTCCGCTGTAATCCGGTTTACCAAAGGTTTTCAGAGTTTTCAAGTTTTTTTAAACGTACATTTAAAATCGTCCAAACATGACAAAATAATAAATCATATATTTGCAAAAAAGAATATATGTATATGTAGTGATTTATATGTAGTGTTTAATGGTGTTAATTAAGAAAGCGTTAATAAACAAAGCCTGTTTGCTTGAACAGAAAATAGAGCTAAAACGCATGTTTATACTTAAATACTTAAATTACTTTATACTTTCATTTACAAAAGAAAAACATGGTATCACATGGGTAATAACATATGCATCTCTGACTTTTGAAAATTATTAAATTATTATAAAGCGGAAAATCAGGAGGTATTTTTTTTTATAATTCTCTGAATAACCCGCACGACGGCAGGCCTCCAGTGTCAAAAACGTCAGACTTATGTTTTTAATATTATCGGTTGTCATGAGATGGTCGGTTGAGACGTGGTAGATTTCGTAGGGAATGCTTCTTTATTTTGTAAATATCTTATCATTGATTTGCAAATCGTTTTGCAGGTTTATTGACTTGAATCAATTGAGATGTAGCAGAAACAGCCCTGTCAACCTGTAAAACGTATGTATAAATATATCAGTGGTCATGGCGAAAAGAATTGTCGGTTGTTATTATTGTGGTTCTTGTTGTATTTGTTTGCTAAGCATAATAATGTTTAATAAGACGGTGTGGTGTGACACAGAGATTTACCCGCTGCCTCAAGAAAGTGTTCAGTCTCAAGTCTCACTCACCATCGGGTGTGTTGTCGTAGAACGAGCTCTTCTCGGGTATGGATGAGGGTTTTTGCTCCGTCGCGGCGGATTCTAAGAACTTGGCGTGTTTTCTGGGCGAGGAGCCGCCGAGGCTGTGCGTAAAGTCCGCGGCGTAGCGCGCGCTAAAGAAGTCCGCGCGCACCCCGTGCCTCTGCGCCACGTGCGCGTGCGGCGACTTCTGCAGCTCGTCACAGTGGAAGAAGCGCGCGGGGTTGTGCTCCAGGACCTGGAGATTGCTCCGGCGTCGTCCTGTGCGGAGGTGAAGCGAAAGACAAACAGCCCTCGGTCTCCATTGCGGCCCTTCGAGCGTGCGCGCTGACTACCAGTAATAGCGCGAGCGTCTGAGCGCGCTCGAGAGAGAGAGAGAGGGAGAGGGAGACGCTTTCGGCCCCCCTGCAGCGTCTCACTTTTCAAGTGGGTGGGAACTTAGCGATCAGAAACAAAGAGCCGTGAAACGAGAAGCAAGGGAAAGAGAACGCAGAAGTCTGATTCAATCTAGCAAGAATTCAATCACGTGGAGTGCGTGTCTGCCCAATGAGCGGTGCTGGACGATACGCGAGACGGTTTTTCAGCAAGGATTTTTAAGGAGCACACCATTAGCATGTAAATGCATTTAGAGACAAGCAAAGCGCATCTATCTCATATCAAAAATGTTTGCATGTAGTGAAATGACCAAATGAATGTCAGCCGTGTAAACCGAATTTTGAAAATTGAAAAAAAAAGTTTAATTTTTTATTTTATTTATTTTTTCTATCTATCTATCTATCTATCTATCTCTCTATCTATCTATCTATCTATCTATCTATCTATCTATCTATCTATGCTATCTCTCTCTCTCTCTCTCCCTCTCAGAGGGTCTTCTCTCTCCTCTCTCTCTCTCTATATCTAGATATATATGATATATATATATATATATATATATATATATATATATAATATATATGTATGTGTGTGTGTGTGTGTGTGTGTGTGTGTGTGTGTGTGTGTGTGTAAATACCGAGACAATTTATATTTAAGGATATTTTTTTATGTTTTCTAGAAAAGATTATCTTTATCTTATTTAGTTTTTTTATATTGTAACAATATTGTTTATATTGTTCAAAATTGTAAAATTGTAGGCTTTGAATTAATAAGCGACATGTATATATATATATATATATATATATATATATAGATATATATATATATATATATAATGGTAATTATATAACAACAATAATAATAAAAATAGCAATTATTGAATAATCATTGTTTTTATTTTCTTCATGTTGAATTGTATATTTATTTTTATTTATTTTTATTTTTGGAGTAAAAATGTCCCCAGTAATCCGTCGCGCGCATGTTCAAGCATAACTGTTGGATCTGTCCAAACAAATAAAAGCTCTAGAATGTGAAACAGCAAAGTCCGTTTGTTTTCTTACTTTTATGAACTGTAGATGTTGATAGACCAACTGACAAATTACTTTACTCCATAAATCACTTCAACAAAATCAGCTCTGACATCTTCTAGCCCAAATATACACCAGATTCTATTCTGAAACTATTAATTAATAAAATCTCAGACTGAAACGCATTAAACAAACAGCCCAAATCTATGTCAATAATAGGGCATCTGCTGCCGAGACCATTCGGAAATGTTCTGTCTTTCATTTTTAACCTGAATATTACTGTACTAGAGTAAGATCACAGTCCGACATCATTAGCCACAGGACTAAACTGTACCGAAACAGAAACGTCTGGAGAATTTCGTTTCTTTCAAAGGATTGCAATCGATAATTGGGACTTAAGAGGTCCACATAGAGCATTTTTCTCATTATGATTTTTTTTTGTAAAAAATTGGAAATCATATAAATTATTGAAAACATAGACCGTGCACGTTCTATATCTATATATATATATATATATATATATATATATCTATATATATATATATATATATATATATATATATATATAATCTATATATATATATATATATGTGTGTGTGTGTGTGTGTGTGTGTGTGTGTGTGTGTGTGTGTGTGTGTGTGTGTGAATAGATAGATATTGAATACTCAATGCATTTTGCACTGTTATTATCTCTCTATTTAAACGTTTGTAATTATGTGATATTTATTTTGACCTGCATGCTTTATTTTCCCTGTTGAAGCACGAGTTCAGAAGATTTAATTTACATGATTGTAAACAAACTTGTGGAATCCATGCCAGCTCGAGTACACGGGAAAAAAATTTAAGGTTATTTTTCACTCAAGAGTTTGTCATTAATATCATTTATAATGAAGATTGCTGTAATGAGTTAGATAACGGTGCAAAACAATCATTTGATCGAGCATTCATAATTTATATATTTATAAACATTATTAAACATTGAAATTAATGAGCGTAAATGAAAACACGGTTTCCACTCAATCCACACCTTCTACACACACGCACACACACACACCCACAAAGTCAGTTCTTGCTTTAAGTACCTTCAAGAAACGCATGACTGTTGAATTTGACGTTGCTGTTACAATCTCTGCGGCCAATCTCCAAACATAGGGCACTTACACAGCTTTTCGCTGGTTTGAAGACGCCTTATAATTTCGTTGGATACCTGGAAGGCCACACGGAGACCGACTGACGGACAAGTGTATAAACAGCAAAGCCATTTAGGCAAGGAGCACGGAGAATAAGAGCCAGCTTATTCCGCACTGGATCCTTAACCTTTCCCAAATGTCCCATGACGTCTTTATAGTGTAGTTTGTTTAAAGCATGGATTTTGCAAATAACCTTCATATCGCACTTATAGCATCACTGACTGTCTTAACCAACACCGTGGGTAAAAAAAAAAAACCCGTATTGAACTAACGAGTGCGGAGTGCATGGAAAAATACTCGATTAAAATGAAATGTTAGAAACGAACATATATATATATATATATATATATATATATATATATATATATATATATATATATATATATATAAACCTTAGATATGTTGCCTAATCATTTAATAACACAATCTTACCACGCAATCGATATTTATATTTTTTATAAAATGTATGAATCTGTTAAATAAATTATGATCAATTGAGGATTTCTTTCGGATCTGACCACTAAATAAAACATGGCAAAAAAAAAAGGAACTGTAGTTTAAAGCAACACACTATTTATAAGTCATAAGATAAACAAATTCGGTTACCACTGACCCAGAAAACGAAGCGCTGAAAGTGCAGATGTTAATTACTGGAGCTTGTCATTAGAGTGGAAAGGACGTGAATGCGCACAGAGGATGCCAGTACGCGCGCTTTCACCCAGCGCCCATCCCCGGACGCAGTACCGATAAAAGCTATTGCACAAGATTCTTGAGGTTAAAATGATTTTGTCAATGGAAATTATACATTTATACTTAACGTATAAATGTATATGCATCACGATTGGCTATTCGTCAGGGTTTTTAGGAATCTATTGGTGCTTATATTGGTATTGAAATATTGCAAAATTTGATATCTGTCCACTTGGTTTAGAGTGAATCATTACAAACAAAATTTTGAGGATTAAAAATGTGTGTGTGCTCCTTTTAATTCAGTGAACTTGCGTATCATGAGATATACTACACAGTTCTTTTTATACATTATACTTGACGCAGCATTGTGTCTATACCTACATTATTTACTCGCGGATATTCCTACTGTCCGCTATTGCACTTCTCACGCGTAAGTACGTTTACTATCCGGTTTATACTGTTCCAGATGCTGCCCATAATTTACCTCTCAATATCTGAGATCTCTGTGGGACGGAGGAGCAACTGCAAATTGCAAAAGAAGTGAACACCATTACACTAAAACATTACACTCCTGAAACTCTTAAAGCATTTAGACGCGTTCGTTATCTATGTAGACTGAACAGTTAAACGATTGCATGGTCTGTGTTTGTCTTGTACTTGAGTTTTAATTCATTTTTGAAGAATCGTGTTTTTTTTCACGTAAAATTTTTGTTTATTTTAGATTCAGTTGCGTTATTATTCTTGCATTATTCTAAATGCAGATGTTAAAATAAATAAATAATAAACCTATAAATTTCTTTTATAGGTTAACACTGTAAAAATGAACTGTTTCAGAGTTTGAGTAATGTAAAGTTGTCACAAAAACGATCATGAAAACAATGGTAAAATGTGTGTTTGCTCCATCTATATATAATTTTGTCTCAGTGTACATAAGTGACTCAGATTACCACAAAAGTGCATTCCCAGTGAAACATGGAATGGAACATGTTCAAAATCAAAACCCCAGTGGACAAAATGAATTCCTGCGAAAAGAACATGCAGACGCGCACTAAAAGCTGTTTTTTTTTTGCCTGCTATTTTCTCTTTTACACTAAAAGACCTGGCTCTTAAACAGTCATGTGAAATGCGAGGTTACCTGACAGAAAAAAAAAATGAAAGCATCTTCATCATCATTAACCTGGCAGGGGGAAATGTGGCCTTTCTTTCCAAGAGATGAACATGTTTGTCATTTTTAGGCCAACTCTCTATTAAAGCAACTGGCTGACAAGATTTTGAAAGCATTTTCAAATCACACCACACACTTTGTCCTATAATAATCAGACAGAATTTGTCTAATGATTTAAAACCAGTTCCCGAAAACTAGAGTAAAATATTCTCCTCGGGTTTTTAAGTTGATCAAAGACACAATTTATATGATTCGTGTCAAAAATGAATCATATTCATGTCAAGTCATAATACAGGTCAGAAATTAGAAAGTCTTTTCTTTTTTTTTTCCCTGAGCTATAAAACTCCCAGCAGCTTTGGATTTACTAGAAGTTTGACCCTCTCCCTCCTGGTCAACCTGGCTTCTCGGCTACTCTTGTTTCCTGAACCTGAGGCTGCTGAACCTGTCCCTGGCATGACCCTGTGCAGGAAATCAGTCCAGTCTGTGGTCCACAGTCTCAGACTCTGCCTCCCTCTTTGTGTTGCGCAGTGAGACTGCAGTTCCTGCTCAGCTCTGGGTGCAGAAAGTAGAGTTAAAGGTGAGCCCTCTAAGCTCTTTAACTCGCAAGTTGCTTTCTTTTGGTTAACCCTCCTTACTTCCTCTCACTCTCCTTTCATTCTCGGTATCCGGTGGTCTGTTTTTCCATATCTCCCTGAAAAGCCCATTTAAGACAGAGACACACGAGGCATAATTTATCAGTGTGATATGTTTAATTTATACATACAGTACAGTACTGAAGGCTGTTAGTAATTGAGTCACAAATTCTACAAGATACACTTTAACCTGGTCATAATCTTGTACTTATCTCAGTTAATACAGTCTTCTATGAGGAGACATCATTGAAGCTAGTTTATTGCCGTTCCGAATATCTACTAAACAAACCATGTAATAGATTATTATACTTCATCGTCTGCGTGCAGTGTTAACCAGTTGTTTTTCACCGTTTCCCTGAACAATGAAACCACTGTGCACTTCTTGCAAACTGATTTATGTACACGCTGAACATATGTAGAGGTCTTTGTTCTATCAGTACTTGCAAATGGCTAGCTAACCTGAGGTTTGCATTAAAATCTGAAGGAGGAAAGGGAAGGGCAGTAATTCAATTACATGCCCTGAATGTAGAGAATTGATCCCATGCAAAAAGGGGATGGTTCTTCCTCTGAAGGCTTTTCTCCTTTTTGCTCTCGCTGTCCGACATGCTGACCAGCTGAGGCTTTGAGTGGCAGCTGATCACCCCTGGGTCATAAGACAGGACAGAAGCAGTCTGGGAAGCGATTTTATTCTGAGTTTGTTTCTGAGATCCTCGGGAGGTGGAATGTGTATGTGTGCTTGTTTGTGTGAAAGGGGGATGCTGGGTGAAAGTGGGGTGACTGTCCTCTCTCTGACCCTAGGCTTGGCCACAGAGAGCTCAGTGGATCACGCTCACATAATATAATAATATCAACGGGCCTACATTTTTAGGATCGTTATTTACACTGGTTAGTAAAGAGAAAAAGGGTCTAAAAAGATTTTATTCTCACTATAGTTGCTGTATAAATAGTGCATGTTTATTAGCCTCCTCTTAACCTTCCGAAATAGGGCGAACGACTTAGAAGCCGGACACATCCATGCATCCATCCATCATCCATCCAACATCCATCTATCGTTCCATCTATCCATCTGCCATTTACCCATGCAATGTTTTACATACATAAATACAAACCCTGACTCAGTAATCAGTGACAGACTAAATTACCTTCACTTACATTCTTCCAATCTGTACAAATCCATAAACAGCCAACTCAGCGAACCATCTGGGCTTGCCCTGATGTGGATACACACCGCTGCTAAAAATAAATAATCCTTAAATGTGTTTATAGTGGTTGCGGAATGAGTGGCGAAGCATCCCTGTGACCTATGGCCCTGAAGGTGGTTGCACAATGACCATGAAGTTTCTAGTCTGGTGTGCGAATGCTAAGGCCATGGGATTTTCATTAGCTGCAGCCTCAGGCTGGAAACCTCTACTTAGATACTGCTTACCGCGGGAGAGTTGGCTCCAGTTCCTAGTTTGCATCTTTCCCCATTCTGGCCCTCCGCACTAAAAATCCGGCCTCATCTCCAACACCTACGATAACCAGCACTTGATGTAAATCAAGCTTGTTTGTCCCTATAGAGCAAGCTTGTTTGTCTCACACATCCAATAGATGATTGGTCGTATAGTGATCTGCTGAAGTTGAAGACAGTGTCAGTAAGCAAACAAATAATAAGCGAAACCATTGACATTAAGACAAGCTGCAAGAATATTTAGGTACAGTAGGTGGAGTGTGTTAATTTATCATCCACATAAATGGCAGGATGCAATGTATCCAAGCATTTTATAGCCTCCAATGGAATCCTCCCATAGTGTCCTATAGTGCATCCTGGTACCAACTCATCTGCATTAAAAGAGGAATACAATGGTCCGAGTTGTTCTTTGCCTGCTTTTAGTACTTTAGTACTTCTAGTGTCCTAATCACTAGACATTTAGTTATATATTAATACATTAATACATATATTAATACAGATATACATTTAAATATCTAAAGCCATAATGATCTGCAATATTAATTATAAAATAATTAATTAAAAAAACACCATGATATCTATTTTATAGCTTATAACATTTTGCAATGCAACTTTTTTCGACCCAGAAATGCATTACCAAAATAAATCCATACTGCAAGGATATCAATAGAACATAGATTAATGAACACTGTATTTTTGTCCATGTTAGCATGCAGTCAATCCTGAGAACATTGCACAGGACCTTTGCAGGCCACCAAACACAAAGTCACCTGTATTTTAGTGTAAATTTGATAGCATTCAGTTCCCCTCCTGCCATTTTATCGGTTGTGAGAGGAAATGGAGCAACCACGATTTAGGTGGAAACGGGCAAAACATGCAAAACATAAAGTCATACGAGACTTGATCAAACCAGGTACACCTGATGGCTAAAATATTTTGCTATAAATGTAATACTTTCCAGGCGCTTTGTCCATATTATTATTATTATTATTATATTATTGTTGTTGTTGTTGTTATTGTTATTGTTATTGTTATTAAGAAGAAGAAGAAGAAGAAGAAGAAGAAGAAAATGTTCCAGTTTTAATGAACATTTATATAATTTATAATTAAAATTATAATTAAACATTTATATGAGCTAAACATTCATTCATTCATTCATTCATCTTCTACCGCTTTATCCGATCTTCCATCGGCTCACGGGGAGCCTGTGCCTATCTCAGGCGTCTATGGGCATTAAGGCAGGATACACCCTGGATGGAATGCCAACCCATCGCAGGGCACACACACACACACACACACACACACACACACACATTCATACACTAGGGACAATTTTCCAAGGTGCCAATCAACCTACCATGCATGTTTTTGGACCGGAGAAAAACCCCCTGAGGCACGGGGAGAACATGCAAACTCCACACACACATGGCCGAGACGGGAATCGAACCCGGATCCTGGCGGTGTGAGGCGAATGTGCTAACCACTACGCCACCGTGCCCCACATGAGCTAAACATAAAAAATATATTTTTCAAGTTGTCCAATAAGTACTAAATGATGTATCGGACTAGTTATTTTTTTTCCAAAGGTATAGCAAATCCTCTCTCAGCTGACATCTATTTATAGTTTGCCGCATTTGTGTACCACTGAATGCGTCAAAAATATAAATAAATAAATAAATAGTCAATTAGTAACATGGAAAATGCTCATACTGGAATGTCACATAGTGAATTTGTTTTATTTTATTTTCTGTATTTAATTTTGCTTTATGTGACACTAAAAACATCTTTACAGAAAGGTTTTAAAACGTACATTTTGCTGGCTGTCTTTACTGCCTGCACATTTGCCATCTGCCTCACTACTTCACTTCACTACCCACACTACCATCTGCCTTCCACGACACTGTATAGTGTGATAAAACTCCGAGACACACACAAAAAAGTAAAACTGATAATAATAATGTGATTAATTAATATCTTGTGTAAGACAGAGGTCCAAACAGGAGTGCAGCAGGATGCATGGCAGCTGTGTAAGCCTCGCTGCCTAGGAACAGTGTGGGTCATCCTCAGTGGCCCTGGAGCCCATCCTCATCCTGAAAGCCTGAGGGCAGAGCTGCTCTGTTTGACCCCTCAAACAGCCACCCAGACACTTGCCATAATACAACCTTTCATATATATCTGATGCAGAGATACCAGATTCATAGATCTGTGAACCTCGGGCACACACCCACACACACCACACACACACACACACACACACACACACACACACACACACACACACACACACACACACACACACCACACACACTAAAGCAGACTTTTATCAGTTTAAAATCGGAAAATGAAAAATCATGGAAAAAAAAGTCATGGAATTGAAATGATGAATATAAGCACACTATTATGACTTGTTTTATATATAGAGAGAGTATAATATATATATATATATATATATATATATATATATATTTTTTTTTTTAAATACAATAATGACATTATATATTGATATAAATATGTAATATATGAAAATTAACCCCACCATTTGGCCCCAACGCCACCACTGATACAAAAATACAGATAAAGAGTATAAACTGGTCTGAATCTGCCCATCTCTTTTTTTTTTTTTGGTTAGTAAAAAGCAGTGGCTAACCTTACGTTTCATAATGGTGGATCTAAAACGTAAACTGTTTGGAAACAGTCAGCACTTAGAGATATTGGAAGCAGATGCTGTTTCGAAATGCAACATCTCTCTTATGCTTTGATGGTGGAACATTTTCTACACAAAGCCAAAAATAAATATACATCCGTCACTGTATAAAATTCCCCCAATTCTCTTAGCATCAACTAATCTGTAAATAGTCTCAGTATTTCCAGTCCAGGATGTTCATGTGATACTGCAAGCAAAGTATCATCAACCCAGTCTGGGGGGGGGGGGGGGGGGGGGGGTTCTTGGGCATGGTGGTATTGATAAGGTTTAGACTGCCAGCTCGGTGCATTTGGGAGATCTGCAGGCCTAGAGCACAGCAGAAAATCTAATTTGTGGAACCTCTGCAGCAGCAGGATTTGCACTTCCGAAGCAAGGATCCTGTTACACCAAGCGGAACCTGGTCTGTTGCTCCAGTGTTTTGGAGTTCTGCAAGCAAGCAGAACGTACCTGAAAAGACTTTGGAGGCTTGTCACATTGATATGAATGCTTGAGGCTCAGGAATTGTTTTTCCGAATGGGCAAAAAAAAATATTTATTTTTATTTTTGCATCAGGACCCAGGATGGACAGAATGCTTAGATAGATACTTAGATAGATTACTATACAGTGTTGGGAAGTTACTTTGGAAATGTAATTGGTTTACAGATTACAAATTACCCTATTGAAAATGTAATAAGTAGTGTTACTTAGTAGTGTAACATTACATTTGATTATTTTTTAATTACTTTCATTCAATCATACTTTCATGATTACTCTTTGATTACTAGGTGGCACTTGGAAAAAGTGGGATATATTTTCGAAACTCAGCAGAGTTGAGGGGTGACTCAGAGTCTCGGGGGCGAGAATCTTTTATCGACGAGGGGTGTTAAGCGGTGGTCTTTGGGATTTGTAATCTTCAACATTTTCAAAAGGAACTATAATTTAATTGCATGGTTTTTTTCGCAGTAACTGTAACAGATTACTGTTACTTAAATTTTGTAATTAATTACATAACGCTGTTACATGTAACTAGTTACGCACTAACACTGTTAGTATAGATAATGTATCAAAACCTTAATTAAAAGTATAATTAATCCAGACAAAAGGTTAAAATGTGCAAATACTTTTTCTTGTATTTAATGTACAGTGCTATAAATAGAAGATGGATTTTGCTTTAAAGCAACTATGCCATTTTGCTTGAAATCATAAAGTCTTTGCTAATAGCCTATTATACACAAATAATTCAAGCAAGTCTAATCTGATATTAGCAAAAGTCCATTCTTAGCAAAAGAAAAAAAAATGCTTTCTTCACCAAATAGGAATAGGAATAGGAATAGGAATCCATGTTGTCCATGTTGAATGCAATGTTGAATTGCAACATGGAATCCATGTTGAATGCAACAAAAACATATCATCTCATGTATATCTTACACCATGTCTTTTAAAACACTGTTCGAAAACGGGGCCAGATGAGCTCATTGCCACGTTCCACTCTTCCATGGACGGCTCTAATTTTCAGTACATTGTGCAAGAAGGTCATAGCAAGTCTTTATCTGCATAAACTGAAATAACTGTATGGAAAATGAAATGTAAATGAAATGTTTGCAGTCACCGCAAGAACTTTTGAGATTTGACTCAATTAAAGGTGCAAATAAAAATCTATGCAATAAAAAGTGTATTCCATTGAAAATGAAATAGGCAAAATGTTCATGCAATGTGAAAAGGTCTACAGTAAAGTGCAGTTACTCAAGTGTATTTCATTCTGATCAGGTAATAGTAATGAGCAAGTGATACTGCCAAACAATTGAACGACTCTTGTGTGAAAGGAAGGAAAACAGTGCAAGCAATCAGATCCACAGGAAAAGAAAGTCACCCAACAGCGATCCTCAACCTCATGTTTCAACTGATTGGAATGTCTTGGCCCTGATGCCAAATCTGATAAATATAACATTAATAAAAAATAGTTTTATAGATCACATTACACGCCTTGGTAGTGATTCTAGTTTTTGTGAATTATCAGGATCTGGCGCTGAATGGAATCATGTAGGCATACACTCAGGAGTTGTCCTTCATAGAGGGCCACTGGCTATGACCTCTCAATGGCCAGCCACCCCCCAGACAGCAAGCCTCAGGTTCCAGCCTCCAAGTGATGTATCAGACCTGTGGGGTGGACACCCCCTACCCTTCAAACCTCTCTCTCTCTCTCTCTCTCTCTCTCGCTCTCTCCTTCAACTCTCCCTATCCCAAGTGCTTTGAAAAGCTCCCTGTGTCACCAGACTGATTAAAACAAACACAGGCCTTATTTTGGTATCTAATCCAATTGTACTCTTTTTCCGCAAGCTGGCCCTGGAGTGCAGAGTATTGGTGTTTGGGACCCTGTATAGGCCCCCCTCCATGGATGGGCTTCAATTTCAAACACTTCAGGACATCACATATGGAGGGCAAAGCATAAATAAAGATTTACTGCAAACCTTTGAAAACATGCAGGTAGAAAGTAGGACCTTTGTGTAAAAGTATAGTTTCTATGACCATACCAACATGAAAAGGGACTTGTTTTGGCAGTACAAATTATATATATTTGTATATAAGGAGGAATACACAGTGCATATATGTATACACAAATGTTTCCATATATGTTGGTGTGTGGCAGTGAACTGATATAAAGATGAAAGGCAGGGGTCTCTTAGTGGTGACCCCTGGTTTTCTGGAATGGTAGTCCTGGGTGGGGGTAAATCCCTGGTTTTAGCGCATGTTTATTGTTTTATTAGTAAGGGCATGTTGAGCTTGTGGTGTCAAGACCCTATTCACTACACAGAAAATCAAATCACAGTCTTGTCTATTAAGTGTATTAACCCATCAGGTCTGAAACTGGCAATGCAAAAATTATATAATTATGCAAGTATTATTCTGTCTGCAATATATTCATTTATGAATATATTTTAACTTATATTCCGACATACCTTCACTACAGCATCAACCATCTATATATTCCATTCTTCTCTTCACTGGTCTTATTTTATAACAATGGGTGACTAATTTTGTTATTAGGATAATCTCTTTACAAACATTCTAGAGGGTTGCATTTAGTCTGGAACTGGAGATGCTCAGAGAATTTGATTTCATTTACACAATCCAAATATTCAACTTTTTCACTTCACACTTCATACAAGGTAAAAAAAAAAAAGCATTTCAAATTTACCAGAGGAAACAACAATATTTTGTATTTGGATTGAAATCATTCCCATAGTTGGACCCAGAAGTTGTAAAATTGTGCAAACTTTAAAAGCAAATATGGCAAGCACATCACACCCAGGACTGTTACCAATCACATAAACAGAATACAGGGCGTGTTGCAGACAAATTAAGAGAAGAGATCTACAAGTGTCCATTCTCATATCTAATGTAGTGTTGTCATACATAATCCACAGATAATCCAGAGTCTTTTGAGACACTCTGTATTGCTGACCCTCTTTCTGATGCACCATATCCCCAATGATTTGGTCATTCTTGAGGTCACTTTATACAAGCCCATACCACATCCTTGAGTTTGACCACTAAAATTATTTCCATTACACGTGGACTCCTTTAATAATGTTTATCATTTCATTCCAAGGCGACGCTCATGTGGTGAGAATTGTTATGTAAAGTGAAGTAAATGTGTGCAATCGGCAGGAATTTCTCAGGTAACACTTTACACACTGCACGCAGAAGAAAACAAGAATGTTAGTATAAATAGATCTTGTAGGAAGTGAAACTAGAACAATGGCGTATGGATTTTGCTCTCATCCAAAAAGACTGTGTTTAGATGAGATGTATTTGAATTTAGTGGTTTGATATTTGTATATAATGTGTATAATGTTGTAGATAATTACACCAGAAAGTGCAGGCGGGGCATACACCAGTCCAGTGTGGATAATAGAATAACCAAAACTCCATCGGTGACACAAATGGAGAAAAAAATTATTGGAGAAACCAGGCTCAGCCGGGGATCAGTTCTCCTTGGACCAACAAACTAGTAAACTGTAGCACAACAGCAAAAAAAAATCAGCACTGAAATGCATAGTTTATGAGAAGGTTCAGTGTACAGACCGCACTGATGGTGTTCAGATACTAACCAATGCCTAGCAGCAGTTAGGCAGACACAATCCCAGCACACTGACTAGGTCCAAATTCTAACATTATCGGGGGTTTGCCTCAATTAACTCTCACAATATAAAACATTGATATACAAAATGTACTGTGAGTATTAGTACCCTCTAGTGGAAGTTATGTTTTATTATCCACATATAAAGAATTATAAACTGCAGTTAAGAAAATAACCACAGCATCTGGTGATGTCTATAGGTTCCAGATTCCAGCTAGTCATTGACTGCAACTGATTTGTAACAAAGTACTATAATAAAAATGACAAATTGAATTTATGATTCTTATACTTGGTCCAATTACTCCCAAAAATAATCCCAATACCATTCGTGAGATTACGACAAGAACATTCTCAGGTTAAAACAACTTATTTCAAATTCTACTCATTTTTTTGTGGTAGGCAACTAAATATCCATAACTATTTGATGTACCAGAATCTACAGTATGTGCCTACAATACTAAAATACTGCTTTAAAATGTCATGTATGTATATTCTGTTCGTTTGGTCTTGGCCGAGGTCAAAGGATATGGCTGTCATTCGTTTATCATTCTCTGTCACAGGCACAAGCATTCACTCAGTAGGACCTACTCATATCCCAGCAGCCAGTTAGCTCATTTTTAATCACACCTCACCATTACCTCTCTGTACAAACTTGCAGTTTCACATGTTGCTGATAATCGTTATTAGCACCTTTTAGTGCAACATGCGCTGTGTTTTTTCTGAACGCTACGTGACATATTAAAACCTCAGTTTGCTTTTTGAGGCATCAAAAGTTTAAAGGTTTTAAAAGTCTGGATTTGAAAAGCTTGTTCTTTGCCACTACCTCTGAGTAATAATGAATCTTCTCTGTTGAAAAGCCTGAAACACAGGAGCTGCTACTTCAAAAAGCGAGAAGAGCAACAGGCAGGAGATATATGTCTATAATCATTCTTTATAATGACCCGAAGAAGTTGACTGGGTGTTTAAGCGAAAGAAAACTGTATATCAGTTAAAAGACCACAGCGTTCTTTATGGTGCCGAGACACTGAGACTAAGGTCACTTATAACCTTAATGGTGCAACGTTGCTGGTTTCCATGAATACAGCAGACAAGGTCTAATGTAAAAAAGATGCCGTTTCTCGATTCTCTTCCCCCCACCTTGAACACCAGCTCTTTAAATATTCTGTGTTTTGTCTATGGCATTGAAGATCCAGAATACAGACATCAGCTGACAGATAGATTTGCTTGCATGTACTTGAAATAAATCATAAAAGGACATGGATGTATGATGTTTTGTTAAAATGCTAAATTAAACTGTCAGTGTATTTGATGAAAATCTTTGAAAGTAGCCCGGGGGGTTGGGGGGGGTCGAATTCTGAGATGCAGAGCCTAAAGAAGACACTAGGGGATGTCTTCATTTGCTGGGGAGCAGAGAGTGAAATCAATAGTGCAATACAGCACGAAGAGATAGAAGGCGGGGGAGGGACGATAAGTCTCTCTGCAATGTTGTGACACAGTCATTTTTCATGCTTGAGAAGACTTTTTTTTCCAACATAAAGAAATCACCAAGCTCCACAAAGAGCACATAAGCAATAATTCTCTGATGAGCCTAACATTTACCGAAGGAAAAAATACACATGAATTTGCAAAAAAAAAAAAACCCTGAAGGATAAACTTATCCTGAATTATTAAACCAAAATAGCAACATTATGCCGAAATGCAATTGAACTTCTTCACATTATGACTTGCCATTCGTCCTAAAACAGATTCCCAGTATGAATGATCAGAAACTATAGTAATAGTAATAGAATAATGATTTTAAAAGGCATGTAGTGAGGAAAGAGGTAGGGAAAGAGAAAGGAATGTTAATAAAGTTGAAAAGGTTATACGTAATAGTCATTGAACAGCCTCTTAATCACAGTCATAAATTAATCTCTAAAAAAAAAAACATCCTGTCTTAAGGAGTAGGAAAGTCCAAGCACAGAGTGATGAAAACGTCTGTTCCCTTGTATAGATGTCCTCAATCACTGAAGTGACCTTTTGTTTGGAACAAACAAACAGAATGATTTAGATGATTTAGAGGAATATTTTACAGACATGCACATCCAAACGAGAACCTTATAGAGCTTTAAGTTGGGTTAAAAAGATGTTAAAGAGAGTGAGCACCATCAATGTGAAAACCTTTGGTTCAAGACAAGTATACATTTTCAACGAATATATACACAATTGTTTATGCAACAATGCTCAGCTTATGTAGTGATTCTTCCTGTACATCTGGAGATCCCTGAATATCTTCTCTCTAAACCAGGGATCACCAACCTTTTTGTAACTGAGAGCTACTACATGGACACCGAGTCATATAAAGGGCTACCAGTTTGAAATACTCCTCTGAAATAACAAATTTACCTTTAGTTATATATTATTATTATTATTATTATTATTAATGATACTCATTTATCTATGTAAATACACTTGACAGTGACTATCAACAACGAATTAACTACATTTTACATTATAGACGCATCTCACTGATGAGTTGTGCACTTTTTATAGCAAGCCTGAGAGCTACTCATGTGCTCCTTGGGGGCTACCTGGTGCCCACGGGCACCACGTTGGTGACCCCTGCTCTAAACCATTGCTATGTGTGCATGAAATGTCTCCATTACGTTTAGTTGGTCACAAGAGGGCACTAAAACATCTATTACGGAGTTCTACCTCATTGCCTTCCTAACCAACCTAAATTATTAATGGCAAATGTTTCCTAACGCTCTCATATTTAAAAACTAATAACTGCATAGAGGGCAGAAGATTAGTGTAATAGTATGGAAGTGTCCACACCAAACGGCAACACAAGCATAAGAATATCTTTGACTTTGCGTGGACATTCATGGCTAGCTTTGTTAGCATTGTAAACAGCTATATATTAAGCATTAATTAGCTTCACTGTAAGTGGTTGTACCCTCGTGGGTGGCGTTTTAAGAGCTAATGGAGAAGACAGGGTGAACTTGAAGTCCATTCCAGGCCATCATGAACATACATTCATGCACATATTTGCACCTAAAGACAAGTGAATGTATGCTTTTGGACAAGTAGTACAATCTCATGTTGAGCATGTTGAGGATACTTGGTTTATATTTTCATTGTGCTGTGAAAAACTTCCGGTTCTGCTATAAATCCTTTAGATTTGCACGGCCCCTGTATATATGACTAATACTCTAATCCATCTTCTTCTGTCTGATAAATGAATATCCCCATGTTGCCATAATTGAAACAGAGGCAGACAGGCTAAGAGAAGTCTAAATCAGCCTGACACTTGAACCTCTCATTACAGACCAGACCCATCTCAGCGATTACACAGGACCTGTGTTGGAACTTGTAACATTAGACAGCTGCCATGTGAGATTCTATTGAGAAAATAGACAGGCCCAAAAATAGATCATTGATCGATTGCTTTTTCTGAAGCGGTGCACATAACAGTCAGACAATGTGGACATTTTTCATTGTCGTCGCACGTCGCGAGTGCTGCTACTATATAATGTGCTCTACCTTCAGCCTGTGAGGAGATAAAATGTGTGGAGCAGAAAGGCAGTTACAAGACCTGACAGCATTTATTGTCTTTGTTCTTGTCGAGCATGCAGTACAATGGACATTGCAGTGGTTTTGCTGAATGGCTGAATGTCTAAAAGATTGAAATACGGGCAATGTAGCTCAATTTGTCACATATTATAAGTGCGGTGTTACATTTGCATCGTATTCATAAACATTTTCAGTATGATTGCTGCATCTGCAGCAAACAACATACGTATGACCATATACACTAGCTATAGAATGTCTTAGAGTTCATCATCTTCCTCTGTCTATGAACAGCGTAGTCATTTCGCATGATAATTACTGAATGGTTACACATTAGAATTAAATGTGTTGCCCCAAATAAAAACATGGGGTTTATACTGAGGTTTCTCTTAAGTAAGATTACAGATACTCGTGTTTTAATAGACTCTGGTAAAACTCTGGTCTCATCCTTGTTAGCCAGACTTCTTGTTGCCTTATGCAATTGTAGAAGTGTTGTAAGCTAGCCTACATCTGTGGTGTAGGAAATGAAACATCTAACTTTTGTACAGTAAAGAAGTATCTGTAATTTGTCCCACCTCCTACCTTTCATATCCACCACCTCCTATATATATATATATATATATATATATATATATATATATATATATATAGATAGATAGATAGATAGATAGATAGATAGATAGATAGATAGATAGATAGATAGATAGATAGATAGTGTAAAATCCCAGTTCTTGGATGATGGCTATGTGAAATCTGTGGAATATTAAAATGAATACAAGTGTCACTCAACACTGGTTACTGTGAACTGATTATGCACAGATTTTCGATAACATTTTATTTATAGCATGGCTTTGTGTGTAAACTGTGCTTCTGTCTTTTGGCACGCTAGCTAATTCTCATTTTCGTCTTCATTATGTATATATATATATATATATATGTATAATATATATATATATATATATATATATATATATATATATATATATATACAAAGTAAACTGAATAGAAATTCCAAATTGAGATTCTGCAAAAAAAAGTCTTATTTCTGTTAAGCTGTTAAGACTAAGTTTAACACGTAACATGTAATTATCATGTTACGTAAATGATAATTGTCAAGGTATAATCTTTTCCACACGTAGTGGTATCTCTGTAGTTAGGGCATTTTGCATGTTCCACAATCCAACACAACTGTGTTTGAGATGTGGAAATCTATACTCAGTACCACGTAAAGTGAAAGCAGAATTCTACAAATGTTAATTATTTGAAAAATTAAATATCGCATGTATATAATTATTCAGACCCTTTAGACAGTACTTTTGGCATGATAGGAGTATGATGCAACAAACTGTAGGTGTCATTGTCATTTAGCGCAGTGGAACCATTTTTTTTTTTACTTTTTTACATGGATTGAGCAAAGTCTGTACTTTGCTCAATTCATCTTTCCCTCAACCCTGGCAGTTACTAATCCCCTGCTACAGAAAAACGGCTTGGATTTGACTCTAATATGCATTGTCACTGTGGAGCCTTCTAGGAAGTGGTTTAAGCCTACTGAAAAAAACACAGGTTGAATTAAACCGAGGAACAGAAACCTCTCAGCAAAGATCAAGAGAAATAGGAGGCACATGAGCTCAATTTCAAGTGTTGTTGCGGAGGGTCTGAATACTATGTAAATGTGACATTTCAGGGTTTTTTTAAATAAATAATCCAGAATTCAGTTTTCATACAGCCATCATGGGTTATTGAGTGTAGAAAAAAAGGATTTTGAACAGTTATATTATCAGTATACTTTACCATAACATTTTAAAATGTAATGGGGTCTAAATGCCTTCTGAATGCGCTGTGAATATGTAATGTTATAAAAAGGACTGTGAAACTTAACGCATTGGTGACAAAGCGTTAGTAAAGCGTTAACGCAAATTCACTCATGTCGCATCCACCCACGCTAATTAAATTTCCCCGAATAACGATAATAGCTGGGCATTTACAACAGGTGAATTTGAATTTGATTTTCTAGCTCTATGTTGTGTTATATGTTGTTTTATGTAGCACCAAGGTCCTGGAGAAAAGTTGTCTCATTTCACTGTGGAACTGTCAGCTGTGGGTTAGCGTCAGCTATATATTGTTGAAATGACAATAAAAACCTCTTGACTCTTGACTTGAGGTATGAGCTACTCAAACCTCAGGTCATAGGTATTACCGGTAATATACTACGGAATATATAATAATAATATATATAAATACAAATCTGTATTATGGAAGCGCATTTTTCTTTTACGATTGCAATGCGCTTCCATATGTAACCTGAACGCATCACCAATTTATATGGAAAGCAACTGGAACAGAATTCTTAAAGGAGCCATGTACCATATTTCACAATTGAAACAACCACTGAAAAAGTATCAGTGAAGAAATGAATTAATGAACAAAATTAATATTAAAATATTAATATTAAAAGAATAATTTCCAGAGCAAAATAAATATTAAATAATCTTTATTAAAGGGAGAGATTTTGAGAGAAATTTATGTAATTATAACATCTATTATAGTATTATAAACATGAGTATTATAAACATGAAAAGTATTTACGTTACATTGCAAACGATTAATGGGAGATTAATCACGTTATATTGAAATATGCTGAAATATTTTAAGCAATTGACAGTCTTAGTTTTAAGAAAATGGGTGTCCATCAAAGTCCTCACCCACAAGATATGAGGGCTTATTAGGTGGCTTGATTAAAATCAAACCAGTATACATTAGACGTAGCAGTTTTCAACCTATTGGAGAGATTTTATCGTACATTTAATCGTAGAAACACTAACGGAGAACTGAAAAACACTAACTGAGATCTTTGTCCAACCCTTCGGTACAGTTCCATCTGTATAACCATATCATACTAAAATCACAAATTGGCTAGGTCTAGGCGCACTGATGCGCTTCTGATGCCCAGAGGTGTCTCAACACAGTAGTCCAGGTGGTATAAGTTTACAGAATGATCACAAGTATATGCTGCTATCAGCTTTCACACTATAATGGAAAATAAAACAGATGGCTGTGTTGCATTAGTCCCCTGGGTGCCATCACATGCTCCAGTCAGATTCAGCACAGTCTTTTTAGGTTAGAAGCTCATTTGAAGACTACTGTTAGCAACTCCCGGAAGAAGTGGATGTAGTGCCCTGGTCTGAAAATGGCACAGTGTCCACTTCTATTTTATGCTTTGTTTTTGACTTCAGAGGATTAAAATCAAACGTTTCCACACTAGGAAAAAATGACAATGCATACTGTTAGCTTCAACACTGTCTAGTATTAAATATTATGTTTATGAATCTACCTTTAATCACTGAGTAACATTGACTAGTCTAGACTCCGTATGCTTATTTGTCAAAATGTGATTTGTTACTCGTTACACTTCCTTTTAAATATTGCTATCCTTATGCAGCCTAGGAATGTATTCTCAATGTATATTTAATTAATAAAGCTAATGTTCAATTGTGGTTTCATTTCCAATTGGTTAATTTTAGCTAATGAAGTGGGCTAAGATTTTACATCTCATGAAATCGTTGACAGTAATATCCATTTAACTGGACATTTCATTAAACAACTGTTTTATTCATCAACACAAGATTTCTATTTGCATTTCAAGTTTTTTTCAGTTATTCTAGACTACTAGACTACATGTGCTTATGCTTAATTTGCTAATGCGTGTGCATAATGTATGTGCAGATGTTTGAATAATTCATGCAACTATCCAAACATCCAGTCATGCATACAATTCTGCAGCGACAAATTAAGGCATTGAATTGTATATATTTCTCTTCATGACAGAATATTTACAAAAATGCTGATCTTGGACTATTCATACAGAACTGTCAAAGACTTAATTCAAATAACCACTCTTTACAAGAGAGTTTAACAGAAAATAAATAGAAGCAGATAGGATAAAGCACAAAAGAGCGGGAGAGTGAATATTTAAACTCACACACATACACACACACACACACACACACACACACACACACACACATGCACACACACACACACACACACACACACACACACACATGACACAACACACACACACACACACACACATTGTATCTGCAAATCATGCCTTGCACTACATTATCTCAGTAATGTGGGATTTACAGGATTTATTTAATCCTCTCAGTTCTGAAATGTCTTACATAAGAGAGACAACCACATGGAAGATGACTAACACAAAGATGGCAGCGTTGTTTTCTGCATGCCCAGCTGTCCAAGGTCCACCACAGGAAAACACAGGCTGCATTATTATTGTATCATCCGAAATTTCCGTTATATTAATTGAAAAAAAAAACCCCACTCCAATAAACACAAAGTTTGTTTAGCGATAACGCAAGCGGTGAAGCTTGGTACATTCTGTTCAGAATGTAATTAAATCTTAATGGGGAAGAACAGGAAACCATAATCCACCAAGGACGGTATGGAGTCTTGCTGTTTTCTAATCCTGCCTTCTAACTATTAGCTATTAACATTTTTGGTGTTCCTTAAGTATGCTCTTCAACCACATACATTAACAACTTGATACAAACATTCGCTGAATCTTCCTCAGTGTCAGCGATAAAGACCAAGATCCTTAGAAGCCCTCGAGGATAGTTTCTAATCCTTGCTCAATATAAAAATTGAAATAATTATTGATCTTATGTCATTCATTCATTCATCTTCTACCGCTAAATCCGATCTTCCCTCGGGTCACGGGGAGCCTGTGCCTATCTCAGGCGTCTATGGGCATTAAGGCAGGATACACCCTGGATGGAATGCCAACCCATTGCAGGGAACACACACACATTCACATACTAGGGACAATTTTCCAAAGTGCCAATTAACCTACCGTGCATGTTTTTGGACCGGGAGGAAACTGGAGAACCCACAGAAAAACCCCCTGAAGCACGGGGAGAACATGCAAACTCCGCACACACATGGCCGAGACTAACCACTAAGTCACCGTGCCCCTGATCTTATGTCATTTAAATTACATTTTAAAAGGTCCATTTAAATAAAGCCTTTACTGTTCACAGTTCATGTAAATTCTTTGAATAGGCAAAACTAAATATTTTTTTCTGTAGTCTGTTGTGAGCAATGTTTACCTAAAAATTACAAATGGTGTGCTATGTGGGCTAAATTGCCCACTGTGCAATAGTGGTGTTCTTAAAACATCATTTAGTCTTTTCCATCACAGACATTTACACACATTCTACGGGACATTTACTGGTCGAAACATTTCCAAACATGCACAATTTCATTTTGGGTTGGCATTCCATCCAGTGTGTATCCTGCCTTAATCCTGCCCATAGACGCCTGAGGCTCCCCGTGACCCGAGGGAAGATCGGCTATAGCGGTAGAAGATGAATGAATGAATGATTTGAAATGGTGGGGTACGGTGGTTTAGTGGTTAGCACGTTCGCCTCACACCGCCAGGGTCCAGGTTCGATTCCCGTCTCGACCATGTGTGTGTGGAGCTTGCATGTTCTCCCCGTGCCTCAGGGGTTTTTTCTCCGGGTTCTCCGGGTTCCCCCGGGTCCAAAAACATGCACGGTAGGTTGATTGGCACTTTGGAAAATTGTCCATGAATGTGTGTGTGAGTGTGTGTGTGAGTGTGTGTGTGTGTGTGTGTGTGTGTGTGTGTGTGTGTGTGTGTGTGTGTGTGTGTGTGTGTGTGTGTGTGTGTGCCCTGCGATGGGTTGGCATTCCATCCAGAGTGTATCCTGCTTTAATGCCCTTAATGCCTGAGATAGGCACAGGCTCCCAGTGACCCGAGGGAAGATCTTATAAAGCGGTAGAAGATGAATAAATGAATGAATGATTTGAAATGAAATAAACAATACTTTATAAAAACATAATACTTTATAAAAACAATAGTTTTTAGCTATTTTCAGCTACAAAAATCGTTCAGCAATAGGATGAGCTTACTTTGAACAAGTCATGCTAGATCTCGTAATCAAATGTCATTCTATTGTTCTTGTACAGTGGAACAGTTTTTTTCCCCCTGATAGAGCATTTTGTTTTTGTTTACAATTGGTCTAGCAGAATTGAGAATCCAAAGCTGTTTTTAAGCTGGTTTTGGGTCTTTAATACCGCTGCCTGCCTCTGACATTTTGACTGGATGAAAAAGATGCACAATGAATACCAAAAAGGGAGACATCTTTCTCGCGCTGTGGCGCTGAAAATGTGATAGCTGTGTGGCAGCAGCTTCTCATGGCTTCTCTGACGCATACAGCAGAGAAAAGCTCAGTGTGCCAAGGACATTCCAGCATGCTTTCGATTACATGGATTCTCTTTTTTAATGTACAATAGGTATAATTTGCAACACTTATCTAATCAGTATGATATGAAATTCAGCCGAATATTCAGCGAATATCAATCTTATCTTAATAATACAAAAATAATGATCATTTATTTATCTGAAATGAATCTTCTGAATTCATCATCATGTCAAACTCTAATGATTTTTAAAGAAAATACTGGACTTCCTTTTGTTGTTCTTTACCCTCTACTTCCCCAGAGGTCTGATATTGTAATGGCTGAAGCATCCTCCTCTACTCCCTTGAGGACATTTTCCTCCCTCCCATCATGTTGCTCTCTGCTACCCCACCCCTTATTTACCTCATTTCGTCAGCACCTGATGTGTGTTAGCAACACCGGAAGCATGGAAAGAGAGCCAGAATCCACAAATTGGCACCATGAGGCACTCCTACTGTGAACTACACATTGGCTTTTCTAGTGGCCATTTGGTGTCCTGCTAAAGTTTACATGTACACTTCTGTTTTATATGCGAATCCTAATTGATTCTGTGGATTGTATTTGCAGTCATAGAAGCAGGCCCTTTTCCATTTCGTAATAGTATTTCCCCTTCACTTGGAACATGGTACAAAACACAACTATATACAATATCAGAATTATTCATTTGCTTAAATAAATTCCTTTTAGATTGCCTTTCAATTGTGTTTATGATTTTAATTAAATGGGACTCCTGGAATTAAATAACCCTGCCTGACTCACTTTCGATCTTGCATTAACCAATACTTTACTGACACCAGAATTTGGCCAATATGATGTGCACGGAAAAAAGCAAAATCTCAATCGTGTTTTAACTGACCCTTCTTTGGCCAAATGTCTGTGTCAGTAGGAACAGAATGAGTCATCACAGGCCTCTATTTAATATATCTACAGTATTAACTCTTAAAATAAACGGCACCTATAAACAACCCGGGCCAGACATGCCATAAATTCAGTTCCTTTCACATGCTCCATTAGTTCTGTAATATACGTCCAATCTGTCAGGTTCCTGCCTCTGGTATGTATGAATCTTTACACAGCACACGATATAGCCAGCTATAAATAATGATAAGGATATTGTATGGATGAACTAAAGATATGGGCATAATAACCGGCATGTCTAAAAAACCCTGCATGGCTACAGCAAGCCTGCAGCACTACTGATGTGACAAACGTGCTGCAGTTTGTGCTGAGATGGAGGTGTGATTTGTTCACCAACAGAGATACATAATGCTCAAGGTCATCACTGTGATCATGGAGATTTCTCAATAATTAACAGCAAATCCTCTTTGCGTGCAGGGAAAGATGCGATACACTTGCAGTGTACAGCGTTATAACATGCTGGATTTAGTCATTTTTAGTCGAAGCAGAGTTGCACGATGTAATAATACCAGACCAGAAAACAACATTTTACTTTTGATCAGAAGTGTATTTAATTATGCCACATGAACAAAGACACATTTGAGAGAAGATGTTTAGATCTAGCCTGCGTAGCTGTCGTTTTTTTTTTTAATATCCGTTTTTCGTTTCGCCACGGCCCATTCATGCTGCCCTTACAAAAGCAAGAGTGCAATGAGTAAGAATCATATGATCTGCTGTTGCCATAGAAACTGATCCCAGCAGTGGGCTCTGGTGAGGTGAGTCACATGAGAGGAGCTTTCTGTGTACCTCGTAAGAGTGAGCCACACGCACATACATGTACACACACACACACACACACACACACATGCACGTCAGGATTTAGGAAGCTCCTCTTGTAAACAAGGCTGCATGTTTTAGCATACGGGATTACTGAGCTTTTGACTTGTTTTACTGATGCCAAATATTGTCCTGACGCATTCCTAGTTTAAATGATTTAATGCTATTATTTGAATCTTTTCCAAATCGTATTTTCTGCTGCATATACAATACCTGGTAAAACATCAGCTCCCTGTTTAATGTTCTAGGGACTATACAGAATTTCCCAGCTGTGTAAATGCACTGATCTCCCACATCAGGACATTTGATATCGATATCAAATATCCTGATGTAGGCCTTTTTGGAAACGCCTATCACACCACACACATCACACACCACACACACACAATCACACA
The DNA here is from genome assembly GCA_030449085.1 of Kryptopterus vitreolus. Classification (NCBI taxonomy): domain Eukaryota; kingdom Metazoa; phylum Chordata; class Actinopteri; order Siluriformes; family Siluridae; genus Kryptopterus; species Kryptopterus vitreolus. The sequence continues at coordinate 5,196,813 of JACRUU010000020.1, forward strand.
CACACACACACACACACACACACACACACACACACACACACACACACACACACACACACACACACACAAACACATACACACATACAGAGCACATGCCACAGTGACCTTCCACTTTACGGCGCCAGCAGGGTCACATCATCAGTTTATTTTCAGTTTAATCTAATGACTAGGGCTGTGTATCGGCAAGAATCTAGCGATGCAACATGTTGCGATTCTTTGCGATATTGTAAACAAGGCTTGTATTGGCATATTTCTTATATTTAGAAAAGGATATTGTTTTAGGAAAGTTGTTATTAAGAATGCACTACTTAGCATTTGCTTTTATCACATATAAAATGACATTGCTAACCCTAACCCCTCTATTCTACCCATACCATGACAAAGAGTATGAAAGACTTTTCTCTTTTTCTATAAATGTAGATAAAAAATTTGAGGCAATACAAGCAGGCATGTCTTGCACTCTTGGAAGTCTGTGTATATAGCACACTTCTGTAAGCAACATATTAAGTTGCATCTGTTATCAGTTGTTATGTTGTGTTTATTGTTATGCACTGTCTTGATATTCTGTTCTGTTTGCACCAGGTTGCACACGATGCACTTTATGTGGTTAGGACAAACTTAGTCTAGTCCTCAGCCTTGTGTCGTTGTTGTGTTGTGTGTTGTTTTTATGGAGCACCAGGGTCCTGGAGAAACATTGTCTCATTGCACTGTGTACTGCTTCAGCTATATATGGTTGTAATGACAATAAAACCCTATTGACTTGACTTGAAGTTATAAGTGCAAGCAGGTGTGGTTTCTGAACATTTCAATACCATTTTAACATATTCCTCACCAAAAAACTAGGAACACAAACTACCATATTACAAGTGGTGCAACGCTGCTACTTTTTACACACACACACACACACACACACACACACACACACACACACACACACACACACACACACACACACACACACACATATTCATATGCATATTATAAATTGAAAATGAAACAATTGCCATGCATCTTGTATGATTTTTTTATATCTATATTACATTTTTGACACAAAATATCATACTCGAATATTACAATATATATTAATGACCTTGCATTTTTTTGTTTACAAGGGGCAAGACAAGAAGCATTTTGAGCATCCCTTTTTTATGGTGACTTATGCAAAATAGGAAAAGAATGACCTTCTTATTTACACTCACATGTATAATATAACCGATTTGGGAGAAGAATAACCTTGTGGCATGAGACAGACATCTAATAAGAAAACAATTACTGCACGCATCATGAAGTAGGAAGCATTAATAGGTTCTGTTTGTAATATATCTCAGTTGTGGCAGCCACACTGGACACAAATAGCTAAAGTCAAGGACAGACTGGCGTAAGGAAAAAGAATGAGTCAAAGACTGTCTGACACCTCTCCTGAAAGTGATTGCAGACCTCCGTCTGTGTTTCTAACGTGTAGTTTTTTAACATGGAGTGGAGTGTTCATGTGTACTCCATGTGCCTTTAGCTTCACATATAATTTTTAAAAAAATGATTAATGCCTTTTCTCATGCAGGCAATCTGCATGGTGATACATCTGATGAGCATATGAGTATATAAACGTGTACATTATAAACTGTCCTAGAATAGAGCAATTACATGGAACATATACTGAAAAGCCATAATTTAAAAAATACTGACAAGATTGCTTATCTTGTTATATTGACACCTGTGAATAGAGGGTGTGTCAGCTACAGTCAGCTTGGAAATTTGATGTAAATTTACAGTAATTGTTAGTCACACTTCCAATTTTCTCATTTCTACAATTAAACAGTTCAAGATGATGGGCCTTGATTAAGGGTCCAGCAGTTGTAGCTTGGCGATGCTGGGATTTGACCTCACAACCTTCTGATCAGGCATATATTTTAGCCAATGACTCACCTCTTCCCCCACTGATGTGTTGTAAACAAATGTATGGGCAATCATACAGAACTAACGGACTCTGACAAGTGACAATTTCCATTGGCTGGATGACTGGGTATGCCTTGCCAAGGCATTGTGATGCTCCGGGCCAGGATTCGACCGAGAAAACCTTAGGGCCTGGCACATTCATGTGGATGTTATTTTTGACAACACCTAAGTTAAAATTGTTGCAGACTACATACACAACCATTACTATGGTACTCTCTTTACAGGAATGTGGTTCAGGAAAGGTTAGATGCACATGACTTAAAATTAGTCTCAAAATATGGATGCCCACATATCAATCCATGCGGTGTGTTGGATAATCATGTCTGATCCATGGAGGCCCAACTTACATTTGATAGGACTTGATGGATCTGCTGATTTTCATAACTTTCAAGGTTTTGTGAAGCCCAGGGATCAACAGTGCAAAGCTGATATCGTTTCGAAGTGTTACGTGATGGCTGTGGGTCACATCCCTCCCCCAATGTATGCAAGTGGGTTTTTTCCCCCTGCCACAAAACTGATTAAAACAATTGCAAAACTTTTCTATAAGGGATAGTGGTTAGCACGTTCGCCTCACACCTCCAGGGTCCGGGTTCGATTCCCGTCTCTGTGTGTGTGCAGTTTGCATGTTCTCCCGGTGCCTCAGGGGGGTTTTTCTCCGAGTTCTCAGGTTTCCCTCCGGTCCAAAAACATGCATTGTAGGTTGATTGGCACCTTGGAAAATTGTCCCTAGTGTGTGACTGTGTGTTTGTGTGTGTGTGTGTGTGTGTGTCCTGCGATGGGTTGGCATTCCATCCAGGGTGAATCCTGCCTTAATGCCCATAGACGCCTGAGATATGCACAGGCTCCCCGTTACCTAAGATCAGATATAGCGGTAGATGATAAATGAATGAATAACAGTAACAATACTTTCACAAACAAAACCTGAACCTTAAAATCAAAGTAATGCATTTCCAATATCCCTACGTTTGTTGGAACCTGTCTTGTGCATTTAAGGAAAAGTGCATCTTCCTCAGTTAATCAGATTTCTATCGAATGCTCGTATGGCTAGAATGCAAAGAAAATATAAGCTTGGCATCATCTGCCATTAGTATTTCATCAGCCGGTTCCCGCGTTGACTGGTTTTACGCTTCTGTGACGCACGAGTGCGCCGGTGACTCAACGCGCGCTTATAGTAGGCTAATTTGTTCTTGGCCAATCGCGGTATTAAAAGCGCTGTTAGCGCCGGGATTTTATTTCTCCCGAACACAAATCAGCGAGTTAGTTGCACGACTCGCCCGCCTCCAGTGACCGCCGGGGCTGGACCGTGTGTGATGCTGAAGTTACTATTTTGGGTTTGAAGGAGAAGCTGTATCAGCTTCAGTGGCGTTTTGCGCAAGGCTCGCGTGGTGTTCTGGTTACTGCTGAGAACAAACAAAAAAAGAAACCCTCTCATTTCCGTGCTGCCTCTGCGTTACCGCGTCTTCTGACGTCCAAAACAGGTAAGCTTTCTATCTTCAGTATTTCAGCAAACGCATCGCAAGAAAGGCGCACATCTAACTGGAGAACAATTCTGCTCTAATGTTTTTTGTTTGTTTGTTTTTTCATCGCTGGTACCCGTGCATGGGTTTTTCCATTCATTTTGGATATAACAGATGAATAATGAATAGACTATCGGCGGATGCGATGCGTTAGAGAGGAAACGTGACACACTTGTTTGACCTTGAAGATGCTCAGCGCCCGCTATCTCGAACCGACGTGACTGTTTATGCGCAGCACGTGTTCATGTTTTCACGACGGAGTGCACTATCGATTATGCGTCAATTAACGCGTAAGACACGAGCATGTTGCGCAATGGATGGGTGACCATTTTGTCCATCACCGCGGATGTGCTACATGTCCCAGCTCTGGGCTTTAATACGAGGACTTGATCACATGCAATCTCTAAAGTGTTGGTCGTGTGCAAAATTGGAGATAAGCATGCTACAATATATTCAAACATTTCTTTCATTTTTTTTGCTGATTTTGCTGTACCATGGTCGTGGTTGTAGATACCAAGGAAACGTATCGATTACTTTGGTACAGGTTCAAATATGGCTTATACATTTACACCCAGGAGCAATTGTGTCCATCCGCACATCATGCTTGTGGGAGAATGGAAGAAACCAGAGAAACCCAAGGACACCAGCGAAAAACAGAGGGAGAAGTTTAAAAAAAAAACAAAAAAACTTAGAACTGACCCTGGAATTGCAAGGAGGCCACACTTCCTGTTGAAATATTGCATGACGAAGGTAGAATATTGCTTACTATAAATGAAAACAAATTGGACCAAATCTAGATAAGTGCCCTTAAAGGCAAATAAACAGATAATCAGATCTGTGTAAAAGCACATAAATATCTGGGAATTTTACCTGTAGGCACTGCTGTTATTTCTTAAAGAGTCTCATACATTAAAGTTACGTTAGTATTGCACCTGTGAAAGTGTAGATACAGTTTAATGGTTTAGTTAAAAGAATGTACTCATACAAAATAACTGATATCTATCTGTCTGTCTCTCTCTCTCTCTCTCTCTCTCTGTATATATATATATATATATATATATATATATACAGAGAGAGAGAGACAGACAGACAATTCTCTTTATCTGGAATATTATTATCAGGCTTGTGGACAGTCTGCCAGAATGCAGACAGATGGATGGTTGAGGCTGGGAGTGAGAATTTTGTCGAATCCTACTGCCTAGCAACACATTGAGACAGACTAGAGCATTTCCTAGTACAGCTGTAAACTGGGACATAATGTGTAACAGCATTTGGAGCTTGGACTTTGTAGAAACCCGGCTACTCTGAGCGGAGCTGAAGTTAGGCTAGCTTTTCAGTTGAATTTCAGTTGAAAGTTCAATACATTGAATAAGAGGCAATCCTATTCCCTATGTTAGAGAAAATGCATTATTCATAGTAATAATCTATATATTTGCAGTCGTAAGCTATGATTATATGATAGAGACGTGACATCCGGTGCATAATCAGAAACGAATTGTCATGTCTTGCCACTTTGGGCTTATATGAAGAAGAAAAAATGGCTGATTTGAAAAAAGATATTTAGAATATTAGTTTGAATTTCACTCAGTGAGAAAGGGCCACCTACATGGCCAACTCTGAGACCATGAATATTAAACCTAACAGCATCGCCTACAGTGACGCAAAGTGCTACGTATGACCTCTGAGGCGGAAGTAAGCTTTAGCCTTGGCAGCTTACTGATATAATCAATGTGATGTCTTGGCAGGTCGGACAGGTCTGCTTTACTTGCTCTATTTCTCGGTACCTCCATTTCTAATGCATGCCAGTTATGAAATAAAGATGACTGTGCATTTAGAGTGCGCTGTCTATATAAAAACCGAGTAATCATATCCTCCCCTAAACAACTCCAACAAAAAAGACGTTTATCTTTATTTAGGTGACAAGTTTGGTTCTGAAATTGTTCGGCGCTGGTAATGTTAATAAATAATAGGTCACGTGTTGTCAGGATCTCCAGTAACACAAGTTGGATTAATCTGACACCTTTCTGTTGGTTTAGAAAGAGGCCTTTTCTTCATAACTCACCATTATCTCAAATAACGTTTAATATGCTGGTATGGCACAGGTATTATATCACTTACATCTACATAACGTAGGCTGTACATTGGCACTTCAGATACTGCGCTTGAGGCAGAGACGAGTCCTGCTAGAATTTGCATGGTGAGGATGTGAAGCACACTCAGTGGGCATTGCCTAGCAACACAGGCATTCCCATGAATTTTTGCCCTCAGTCGATCAATGGCTGTATGTCTATTAATGTAAATGCTTACTTATGTGAGATTCTTCTTAATGTTGCCAAATGGTGTCGGAAAAATCAGCCACATGATGTTTTTAATCTCATACGATAGAATAGAAGAATAGCCTTTATTTGTCACATATACATTATAGCACAGTGAAATTGTTTCTTCACATATACCAGCTTGTGTGCAGTCAGAGTGCAGGGTCAGCCATGATACGGTGCTCCTGCGTAGACCCTAACCGTGGGTTAAGGGTCTTGCAAAGGTACCCAAGGGTGGCAGTTTGGCGATACCGGGGCTCGAACCCTGTCCTTCCGATCTGTAGTGCAGTGCCTTAAATTACTGAGCTACACCCTCCCTAAAGTTGTCACATAGTTTTCACATGGGGTTAGAGAACAAGGTCAAGCCATCATACTCCGGAAACAGAGTTAAGGGCCTTTCTCAAGGGCTCAACAGTGACAGCTCTATTGTGACAACCTTATGATCAGAAACCCACCACCTTAACCACTGGACCAATCCCAGCCATTTGAAATCTTCTTTGGATCATTTTTTCTTTTTTTACATGCAGTATCACGTGATTTGTTTCCTATCCATTGTATCAGTGTAGAGAACGACTGCTTTTGCACAGAACGCCTGAATACACTCCAACTAGGGCTTTTAAATGTTAAACACAAGATTAAAGGATTTGCTGAAAACTTTCACAAAAACAATCAGTTTTTTTGCCACTATAACCTTATTTCTGAGCAATACAAACAAGGTTCAAGGCAGACTTTTTTGGAAACAGAATGAAATGTGTGGATTTATCAAGAAAAAAAAAAGTGGGTCAGGCACTTCACTTTTAATATCATTTCAATGTGAGTATTAGATTTTGCTTGTCCCAGTCATGTCTAATTCTCTTCTCTGATCCCCCACAGCACGGAAATCCGATCTCTTCAGAGTGGTGACTAACATACCAGCCGTCTTGTGCCATTCATATTTCTTGATAGAATTCAATTCAGCCATGCCTAAGAGCAGTAAAGTGACACAGCGTGAACACAGCAATGAGCATGTCACCGAGTCGGTGGCTGACCTGCTGGCCCTGGAGGCCCCTATGGACTATAAAAGTAGCCAGATGAGCATGAGCATGCCTGGAGGAGGCACAGCACCAAAGCCTGACATCTCACCGGACCTGGAGGATGGCCGGCCAGCATGGAACAGCAAGTTAGAGTACATCCTGGCCCAGGTGGGCTTCTCAGTGGGACTGGGCAATGTTTGGCGCTTTCCTTACTTGTGCCAGAAGAACGGAGGAGGTAAGGTGTTGGTGGTCATATTTCGCTTTATTCGGCTTCAGAAAACGTTTCTTTCTTTGGAGTTTTGCATTTTTGTTGTGGAGGATATTTGTTTATTTGAAACAGATTCACAAATGTCAGTGTACACTCAAAACATCTGAATCCATATCACAGCACACAGGAGTTCTGGTTATTCTCCTATTTCACAGTTACCACGAGGCATTGCTTTTATTGTTTGGCTAATTCTTTTGTGAAGGGAATATATTAAAATGCTTTGCATATAATCAATTTTTTAAAAAAGTGCATTGTGGTAATGTGTTTGTACCCTTGCACTTACCACCGCTCTCCAGTACAAAATGTTAAAGAGACGTGTAGACATGTTTATTAAAAGAGTTAATACATTTCCTTTAAAATCTGTTGTATAAATGAGTGAGCCGTGTTAATTGCACGCCATTAGAGCTCGGCCCGAAACACTAAAAATGATTCAGTTTATGTAAGGCTTGAAGTATGCAGACGTTGTGTTTCAGATGTATTGAACTGGCAATTTAGCGTAGTTATTTATGGCAACCTAAGGCAGAGACACTCTATAAAAGGGCTAGTCAAGGCCACAGAGGGCACGATATATATAATCTTACCATACCAATTATGTTTCTAGCAGCTATTACTCTCTACATTCTCTCTCTCTCTCTCTCTCTCTCTCTGTCTGCTATCGTGCAAAAAAACCAGCTCAGTATTTATTCCTGTATTTTTGTGTATAAGATGAAAATAAGAGATATGTTGTGGAAAAAGCCTTCTTTTTCTTTACATTATTATAGAAACATGACTTATTCTGTGCTGTTTCTATGATTTTGTTACTTTTCTGATATGTTGGATATGTTGAAATAGATTTTATTATTTTATTTTCCTTATTTTCCTAAAACTTGTATTTGCATTTGTGAGAGCTATTTTAAGATATAGATGTAGCTCTATATTTCAGTGCTGGTGTTCGTATAACACTCTGACATGCCCTGACTTGTCTAGTAGCCAAGGACTTGCCTCTTTATGATGTCCCATTGGGCCTTGTTTCCTTCAACCTCTCTCTCTCTCTCTCTCTCTCTCTCTCTCTCTTTCTCCACTGTATTCCCTTCTGTCTGTCTTCTCTAGTCAAATGCAAGCAAGCCCTCCAATTCCCCTTTCATTATCAGGCAGAATAAATAACTCATGGACAGAAAGGCATAACAAAGCAGCCAACAGCAGACAAGCATCAAAATCCAACTCCTAGTGATCAGGTTCTTTTTTTTGTTTTGTTTGCTTATCAAAGAGTTTGATCAAAGCCATAACCTTGCATTATTCACTACTATGCAGTTATTTTTTTGAGAGTGCTCACTCATAGTAAAAAGCAGCATCAAGGTGTTGTTGGTCATCTCTGGGTGAAATCTCCGTCACCATGGAGCTGCTTGACGTCAAACCTCCGAATGATTTGCTGTTTCATTGTGTCGTATCAGGTTCTATCAGCTCGCTCATGTGTGCTGGGCTTTCAGACCATCCTTATGTGATTTTAATTAGTACAGCGAGATTCATTCCAGACAAAGAATAATCTACTGAGGTTATATGTTGTGTAATGTATAAATATAGGTATACATAATATATAAGGTATAAATGTATAGACATAATTGCACATTTCTGTTTAGTTTAGTCCATTGTACTGTAGATACTGAATAATATGCTTTCAGGACTAAATAATAAACAGGCATCATCATTATCTTAAATAATCTGTATGTAGTTTATGATAAGAACAATATTTAGTATTTATTATAGATTTGAAAGATGACATGTTTATAGTGAGGCATGTTTGTCTCAAATTTTTGTCTGAATGTTTTATCTTGGCCAAATCAAACTAAGATTTGCCAGATGTACGCATAATTACAAATACACACAATTCTGTAATACACTTTTGACTAATAATTGGCAATATATCAAAAAAATTTTCACAGCACAACTCATTAACATTTAATAATACTAATAAAAACACAAAATAACAAATGTTATATGTCTCCCAACCACCATAGACATCCATTAACTGTTCATCCTTTTATAGAGCTTAAACTTACCAGTACATATACAAATTGATGGGCACGGTGGCTTAGTAGTTATCACGTTCGCCTCACACCTCTAGGATCCGGGTTCAATTCCCGTCTCGGCCATGTGTGTGTGGAGTTTGCATGTTCTCCCCATGCCTTAGGGGGTTTTCCACCGGGTTCTCTGGTTTTCCTCCTGGTCCAAAAACATGCACGTAGGTTGATTGGCACCTTGGAAAATTGTCCCTAGTGTGTGTGAGAGTGTGTGAGTGTGTGTGTTTGCCCTGCTATGGGTTGGCATTCCATCCAGGGTGTATCCTTCCTTAATACCCATAGACGCCTGAGATAGGCACAGACTCCCCGTGACCCGAGGAAGATGAATGAATGAATGAAAATACAAATTGCTGTAAGCCATTGCAAGTTGCATTATTTTAAATCTATCAATCAAAGGCTGTTTATGCTTAACAAATAAATCCTACACTTGACCGGTATAAATGTCATAAAAACTGTATTTCTAGTACTATTTATGAATAATTTTATTAATAGGCAGTTTCATAAATGGCAGGCAATTTGATAAAAAACTTTGGTAATACTGACCCTTTTTTTGTATAATATAATATAATTGAATAAAAGTGCATGTTCTTTAAGGTTATCTCTAAATTGTGTTGTTTTCCTTTCAGGTGCTTACCTCGTCCCCTACTTCATTCTCCTCATCCTCATTGGAATCCCACTTTTCTTCCTGGAATTGGCAGTAGGTCAGAGGATCCGAAGGGGAAGCATTGGGGTCTGGAATTATGTTTACCCTCGACTGGGTGGCATTGGCGTGTCAAGCCTAATGGTGAGAAAATGGAGATAAATGCAGACTGATTCAGTTAACTGTATATTCTCAGATTTCTCTATGGGTTTTGTATTATAGTCTAGAGAGTTGATAGTCGAGATTTCTGTAACATTCACCAGAGTTGCTGCAGCCGGGAAAACTCTCAACTCTAGTTTATTAATTAAATTATCACATTTGTATCAATATAGTGTTTAAACTTCTTCTCCAACAACTGGATAGCAGAATACCTAAGGGAGTGAATTCTGACTGCTTCATTCCAAATCAGGGCTTGACACAGTTAGCTAAATAGAGTGCATCTATACATTTTTGATGAGTCACTCAGCCCTTATACACCATCAGCCTAGCTTTTAGGTAAATAGTCTAACTTATATTGTAGGTAGAGGTGGGCGATAAATCGTTGTTATCGATTTTAAAAAGTTAAAAGCGATTTTGCGATTTCACCTTGGTTTGGCACAGCAAGCTACCATAGTCCTCTGCACTTCATTACACTTGTGAAATATGAAATACAACATGGCATGAAAATGGTTCAGGTTTGCAACGTCAGGCTTTCAACAAGCCAAAGCCTGCTGTAACATTTGTCTGAAGTTTATGGCAACTAAAGAAGCAGCACAACTAATTTATTCTTGCACCTCAAAACCAGAACCATGTTGTTGAATGGACGGCGTGCGTGGCGCTGCGGGATAAGCATGACTGCGGTATCCCCAAAACACTAGAAATAGCAGACACATTTTCCCACTGTATATAAAATCGAAAATCGAATTTTGCCTACAAAAATTGAAGATACAATTTATAGGACACATCGCTATAATTGTAGGCCTTTCAGAATCAACTGAAAAATAGTCCTGTATCAACTTTCATTCATTCATTCATTCATCTTGTACCGCTATATACGATCTTCCGTTGGGTCACGGGGAGCCTGTGCCTATTTCAGGCGTCTATGGGCATTAAGGCAGGATACACCCTGGATGGAATGCCAACCCATCGCAGGGCACACACACACACATTCATACACTAGGGACAATTTTCCAAGGTGCCAATCAACCT
>JACRUU010000020.1:5212763-5272763 GCA_030449085.1 Kryptopterus vitreolus
GCATCACTACTCCTATTCTTGATACTTTCAAAATACGCAAGGAGATACTGACTGGTAAGCACTGTTTTAGTCACACAAATGTTATAACTTCAGCAATATTTCAGAAAGGGCATATGTTGGGTTACAGTGAGAGTTATTAAATACAGTCACAAACAAAGGTAGAAAACATCCTTCACAGAAGTGACTCGGGTAAAAGTGGAACTACTGACTACACACGTTTTTCACACAAATTAAAGTATATATATACTGGCTATGAAATGTACCTAAATAAAAAGTACCAGGTCTAAAATGTCATTTGAATAACTTTTCAAGTGTTTAATACTGGATAATAATGGACAAATGGCTATGCTTTATGGTAATTCCTAATGAACCCACACTAAACATAAAGCATGAAAACATAAATATTCTTTGAACTGTATATATACGAATATAAATATTAAATTACGCAAATATTCAGGACACCAAACAAAACCACACGGACGGTTAATACTGGAGAAACTGGAGAAACGGTAACTCAACAGCAGAAGTGGTCTACACTTACATTCCAAATAGGCTAAAATCATAAATCTACTTTATCTAATTTAATTGTAGTTATTTTGAATGATTCCAACAATGCTGTTGTGAATATATTCATAATTTTGTGCCAGACAATAACTGTTCATTTTAAAACCTGGACCACCTTTTTTTTGGTGCAGATCTGTAAATGTATCAGTTCCAGTATTGAGCCATTGTTCTATGTGCTATGTGAATTTCAAGCAGATGTATAATCTGGTGCAGACTTCCTTTATTATGGAGTGGTTTATGTGGCAGGGTGTTATTTCATTTTGGATGCACAGGATAAAAACTACACCCCTTGTTTTTCCTCAGTGGTTTGCTGTATCATTGCATTTTTTTGCGGCCTGTTATTCGTCCAGCGATCAGGAAACTATTTCGTCACCATGTTTGACGACTACTCTGCAGGCCTTCCTCTCACAATCGTAGTCATCCTGGAAAACGTGTCCGTGGCCTGGATTTACGGCACCAAAAGGTACACTGGTATTTTTAGCAATGTGTTGTGTTAGTTTGTGCACAAGATTCTTTTCATAAAGTATGCCGAACTGTCGAAGGCATATCAGTTATTCTAAACTGAAATTCCATTCCATTTGCCTAGAAAATCTGAATAGATTGTGTGTCTGAAAATGAGGTGTTTTACCGTATTAAAACATTCATGCAATATATTTGTCTTTTGTATTTTCAGGTTTGTGCAGGATCTAGAAGACATGCTGGGTTTTAAGCCGTACAAATTCTACTTTTATCTGTGGAAGTACGTGTCTCCATGCTGCCTTATTGTTCTTATTACTGCCAGTGTTATTGAGATGGCTGTCAGTCCAATGGGATACAACGCGTGGGTTCAGGACCTGGTGGGTGAATCTCTGTTTAAAAATGCTTATTTATGTCTGTCACGTAGGACTAGAAATGTTTTTTTTTATCATCGTTGTTTAATTTTAAATGCAATTTCTTAAAAGTGAATTACTTGTAAGACATTAGCAGTGGGGAAAGCATTACAGTAAATCTCATGTAAATCTGTTACCTTGGATGTTAAAATGTACAGTAGTTATAATTTAAGGTCACTATAATAGTGAGAATTGCATTTACAGAATCATAATAATACAAAAATACAAATAATAAACAAATCCAAAGAATAAAACTATGTTTTTACTCTTAAAACATGGTAGAATTGTATGTGTTTCCAGATTAGAGCTCTTGACATTAGACTCTACAGTGGGGAAATTTTTATTCTGGTGGTTGTGCTTATAACACCCGAGAATTCTAACCTATATAATGGACTTCAGTTAATATTATTTCCCTGACATCATCATTATTTATTATTATTTAGATGTAACTTCATACTCGTCTTATTTGTCTCCCTCCACCAGGCGGAAGAGCGATTCCAAAGCTACCCTCCGTGGGCTCTGGTTATGTGTTTCGCTCTCATAATCGTAGCCATGCTTCCTCTGCCACTGGTCTTCATCGCGCGCCACTTTAACTGGATTCCCGACGGCTCTAACAAACTGTCCGTCTCTTACCGCAAGAGTCTGACAAAGGACACCTCAAACCTAGAGGATGAAACACGATTCATCCTTGGCAAAAACACCAACGACACTCCCTCCCCCATGCCTAGCCATCGGGCGTACCTTGGCCCAGGCAGCACATCACCTGTTGAGCTCATCACCAACTCCACATCCATCAGCGGCTATGGAAGCGGCTACCAGACCAACCCCGTGCCACCGAAATCCGAGTCATGAGCTTTAACCTGATTTCAACCAAAGACTGACAAAGAAGAAGGAAAAGGTATGAGAAGCCACATCGTTTATAAACATTTAATTTTTCCCTACAGGAACAGAGGGATTATGTGTTTTTGTGCAGGGGTAAAGGGGCGACCATTGAATAATGGAGAATGGGAAGAAAAGAATAAGAAAAAAAAGTCACCCAAGGACATTCTCCATATCTAGCCCAAATTAGCAGACATTCAATTGCAATTAGCACTTTCCCTCAACGACCTGCCCATTTGGACCAAAGGCACTTCTACCGAATAGGTGGTGGATTAAAAAAAAAAAAAAAAAAAGCACGGAATTATCCGTATAACAAAGAAACAAAAAATGCCCTGTTAAATTTGACACATTCTATAGATATGAATGTCATAAGAATCTTTAGTTCTTGTTTTAAGTTTAGGTGGGACCATGCACAAACATTTCAGCAGGTTTCTTTCTGTTGAATCTGTTGTTCTGTTGTTCCGGTTGAGGTATGGAAACTGCTAAATAGAGATCTGCTGATCTTTTTATTTAGTTACTGAATTATTTATTTGTTTGTTTGTTTTAGTATAATAATAATAATAATAATAATATGACAGACTCCCACGTAATCCCACACATAATGCTTTTCATTCTGTGAAGTAAATTGTTCATAGAATGTATGTATATATATATATATTTATATATATATATATATATATATATATATAAAACGATAGTCCCCGAATTACAATGGTTTAACTTACAATGACGATAGCGACACAACAAATATCCCATTTTTTGCCCTCCACATGCGAACGGGTGCTTGTCCAAGCGTCCTCTACGCCATACATATATTCTGTATGTTTTATACAGTGTAGTACTGTAAATTGTCGTAAGTTTCGGATGACGTGATTCTGAAAAACTACCCTATCTCACCTGTCAGTCACAGATATCCTTGGCCAAACGTTGGTATTGTAAAGTTTTTTAAATTTTCATTTATATATATATATATATATATATATATATATATATATATATATATATATATATATATATATATATATATATAAAACCAAGTAGAAAGAGGAACAAGTGCTAGTTCAGGAAGATTGAAGATAGCCAGCGACTAGGGGACGCCAGAACAGAGTTCTACCAGAACAGAGGAGAAGAGAAAGTAAAAGAAAGATTTCCTCCGTCAAAAGTGCTCATTATTGTGACATAATATGGATAGCAGTTCAAAAGAATATATTTACTGGCCTCACGTGTCCAACTAAGCACATGTTTACCCATGTTAGCATTCACACGTTAGCCTGCTTGCTAGCAATTAATTCAACAATCGGATGGCTCATATGAGATTTGATCAGATGTTTAATATTAATCCAGTGGTACATTACTGCATTGTTTTGTGACAATCTTATTTGTTTAGGAACGCAGTTTAACTGAGAAAAGCACATGAAACATTTGCAATTAGTACAACAGAGAGAAATGTACTGTGTAGATAATCTTGATGTAATCCATAGTATTTACTAAAAATGTTGTCCTGTCTAAGTGTTTATACCCACAAATCACTAGGGCCAGCACAATTTACCATAATCTCATACGGTACCAATGAAATGTTTCCACTCGGGGGCACTGTATTGCATTGCAGTCTTCCACAATGCAACTAGTTTTAATCCAGTTTCATGCACACAGACCCACACACACACACACACACAAAGTATCAACAACAGCATGCCATGTAGAATATGTTGACATTCCAGATTTAGGTAACGTCTAGTTTTAGTAATCAAAAGACTGCCAGATGTGCAATGAGTAATCAGCACAAAAAAAGAAGCACATTTAACATGTTGAGTTGCAATAATACTGAAGCATCTTTGATCAGGCACAGCAGTTTTAAATGCATATTCAGTCTGTAGAATATATGTTACTCTAAATATAGCAGATGACATAAAAATGCACAGAATAGCAGACAAAAATATATAAGTAGAAATGTTCTTTGATTTAAACTTTGATAGGATTTTGTACCTGTTCTGTGAATGTCCAAAAGCCCTGCACAAGGGTCATTGTTAAATAGTGAGCATCAATTAAACTAAACTGTATCTCTTTTTTCTTTTCTCTTCTCTACCAAGTAACATGATTGTAACTTAAGAAACTGAACACCAATCAGTCTAATTAGCTTACGTATTCACAGTGACAGCTTTTACTGATAGGATTTCTAGCACAGTTAGTAGCTTTATTCTTTTTTTTATAAAGGATTTTATGTAGTTATATATTTTTTTGTTTATTTTTTTTGCTAAGCCCTTCCTGAAAGAAATGGATGCAATTATTCAAGATCCATTAGAATAGTTTCTGCTTCTGAAAAACCTGCAACTCGTTCAATGGTTTATAATACAGTCTGAAGAAGTTACGTATGCCAAAATGTTGTTTTAGTATAACTATGATTTGAAACAACTTGCACGGTATTTTAATAGTTACTGCCTAAGGAGCCTACATAGGTTTGGTATGAAATTGGAAAAAAATCAAGCACAAAAGGTATTGGAAAATATTTTTTATTGTTTTATGTAGGCTTTCCCAGACTACTACACATTCGATATATATATATATATATATATATATATATATATATATATATATATATATATATATATATATATATATCTCCTATATATATATATATATATATAGGATGTATATGCTAAACATCACCTTCTTTGGAAAGGTCATAGACTCTAGGTCTATCCCTCAAGCACATGTGCACTTGACACTATATACCTGATCTGCATTTAAGCGAATAATGGCGTTGAGCATTTGATCACTTGGCCGCTCTGTGTTTCGCGTCGCCTGCAAATGCCATAATGATTTGCCGTGTAAAAATAGACCTGAACTTCATGCTTCACAGTGGTGTTTCCCTAGGGAGCCCGTGTCCCAGACAGCATGCTAACAAATTCTCATCTGGTGAGGTGGAGGGCGGAAGGCCCACAATTCCCAGCATGAACATGCTGTTCCTACACAACTCTCATGGCTCCCCTGGCAACAAACCCCTGTCATAAACAAAGAGTCCCTGACTAAGTGAAAGAATGAATGAAATATACTGAAACAGAAACGACATTCCTTTACTTAGCCGTTTGGCGAAATGATCAATGGTTAAGTATGCGCTACTTTATAGTTTACGATGCAATTTACCCAAGTAGGTCTAATGATATAGCGGTTCACATACTAAATGTAATAGCACATTGTTACCACACTGTGTCCTCATTTACTGATGAATGGCCATTTGAAGGCGTGTCTCTATGCCTCTGTGCCTCTGCCTCCCTTTGTCACCTCCACAGCATCTCAGAAATGTCCGTCCCATATCTTCATCCCCTGCTAAGTGGAAATCCAGTGCCTAGATCGTTCTTCTAAGGCGCTTGCTCTTTTATTTGTCTGTGTACGTTTTGCTGGCTTCTTTACGACCAGTGCACTTTATCTGTGATGCCCCAAACTTCTAAGAAATCCCTGACAAAGGCATGGCTTTTTAATAACATTAGCTTACAGGATTAATACAAATGGACCAAGCGTGATGTGAAGGTGATGACCCCCTATTTATATTTCCATCAAATTTATCATCATATATTTGCAATTCTGCACAAATAGCAAAGACAAAGACACACACACACACACACACACACACACACACACACACACACACATATACAAAGCTGAAAAGAGGACCACATTCTCACATGTACCAAGCACATTACTTGATTTATATAAACAGCACTTTTACCCATTTTTCCAGTAGCACATTATATAATATACAAAACTGGTTTTCATTCAGGGTTAAAAAATATTTTTTAAGACAATCTATAATTGCACAAATACAGCTGTATATTTTATCTAGTTATAATCCCTAAACGATCCAAGTGATTACAACTTCTGGGCCTCTGGCCAGGTTCATTCAGTCTACCAGTAGGACAAGCGAGTCCCACTGACACCAACTTATTTCTCTAGAGGGCATTTTTCTTTAAGTGTGTGATTTTTAAGTGGTGCTGGAGGCCATGGTATTTGTGAGCAAGCTATTATGATGTATATGTATGTAAATTGTGACTTACTCTATTAACTGTAAATATGAGTGTACATTTTGTTAATTTACTGTGAGGAGTATATACTGTATGACTATACAAACAAGTGTATTCATGTATTATTGAGTATCTATGATGTACATTGTAAACTTAGAATATCTATTTTGTACACGTCTGTACATGTGTATGTATTGTGTGTAATGATTGTGTCTGATGTGTCAATGTGTGTGTTGAAAAAGGCTGGGTGTGTTTTGTATTGTTTCCTTTGCATTTTTTTTTTTTGTTTGTTGATAATGTCAGTAGTGTTGCTTACACTGGCTCTTTAGTTGTTGATGTAAACGTATGATTTAATGCCATTTGGACATTCTGCACTCTATTCAGTGTGCTCTCTTTAATATTATCATTTGCTGCTGACACTGTGTGTGGGGGGAAAAATCAGAACCTCTTGCACTTCTTAGTTTACTCGGACAACAATACGTGTTCATATTTATTGAGAAATAAAAGCAGGCAAGCGAGTACATAGGAACACACTCTGGAAGTGTCTTTTATAATTAGAGATATTTATTGTGGTGGTAAATGTATTTTGTTCATGTTAAGTACTGCAATATTATTCTTTTTTTAATTATTTACAGCAGAACACAATCATGCCATGCAAGAGTTGTTTTTATTTTGTTGTTTTGTTTTGTTTTGGTTTTTTTCTTAATACGATATAAAGTCTCAATGTTTGTGCTGTACTAGTTTTAGGTGCAAAAAGCAATATTTCCGCAGGCACTTCAGCAAACATGGACCACAGATACAGAGAGACAGAAGTGTGAGGTAATATCCCAGTCATGGGGCATGCTGGGACCAGCACTGCTAGTGTTGTTGGTGGAGTAGCTGTTTTCACAAAAATGGAAAAAAAAAAAAACTGCCATTATGCAGTACATTAGGCGCTTTCCCTTGATATGACTCCCCCACAACAATCCACACCCTGTTTATTAGGGTGAAAAGAACATGAATATGCTAGCCACACTGTTATCTGTACCAAGGACTCTTCTGATGTCAGTGTCATTGATATTGTACAGTATTTCTGATACACTTGGAAAGAAAAGGAGCTATATGACTACTGTATATGGTCTATCACAAAAATCATCAATAAAGAGTTTATTCTCAGGTCCGTATTCAATTTTCTATTTCTTATGCCTCCGTTTCTTAAACAGGTTGCAACATAGCGACCAAATCCAGACAAATTTGGAGTGATGATGAAAATGTCAAATACTACATTTTAGTGGGAATGTTCAATTAATTATGTTTGTTTTTCACCCCCCCCCCCTCCCCCTTGCTCATTTCTGTTCCCTGTCTTGGTTAATTGGGTGAGAAGATGAAGATGAAATTCTTTATACAGCATTTAACCACAGACCTTTATCTAGAACCTAAAGTTGTAATGTTTTTTGCAATTGTGGCTGCTAGAAGAAAAAAAAAAGGTTTGGACACTGTATAAACATAAATATAATAAGTAAAGTAAAAACAGGTTTTTTTTTCCTAAAATAGTATTTATTCTCAGTTTTAAAATGTTGTTTTTTAAATTGTGAATAGAATATGGGTTTATAAAGTTTGGATTTACGTTTTACACAGTGTCCTGACTTTTTTGTAATTAGTGTTGTTAATGTAAAGTGAGATTTTCATGTTTTAAATGCTTGGTGGGTAAAACATTCAACATTCATTCATCTTCTACCACTTTTCCGATCTTCCCTCGGGACACGGGGAGCCTGTCTATGGGCATTAAGGCAGGATACACCCTGGATGAAATGCCAACCCATCGCAGGGCACACACACACTCAAAATCACACACTAGGGACAATTTTCCAAGGTGCTAATCGACCTACAGTGCATGTTTTTGGACCGGGGCGGAAGCCTGAGAAAAACTCCCTGAGGCAACACGGGGAATCAAACCCCGACCCTGGAGGTGTGAGGCGAACGTGCTAACCACTAAACCACCGTGCCCCTTAGTTTTGACATCTGAATATTTTTTCTTCACTCCACTACCTGGGAATTAAGATAGAAGAGAAGTCATCAACACCACCCAGAGGAGTCTCAGTTTGCCCTTTGGGGAAAAAGTTATTTTGGTATTTATAGCAAAGGAAGCAAATCTATCGTCATTCGTTTGACTACGCAGGTGCTGATTGCGTAGTACAGAGAATTCTTATTTCATTGGCTGTGGCGAAGGAAATACACATTATTTTTCCTTGTAAGTACAACCCATCTCACACATATGAAGCCCATATGGCTTTCTGACCTCATTTTCACTTTTGTTATCTTTATAGACGCCACTCAGGGTCAAACAATCGTTTCTGAGTCACCCAAACACATCTAATCAGCAGCACAGTGTGACCTCATGCTCTCTCCTTCAGACACCCACACAAAGTTATAGTAAGCAGAAGGCGATCAGTGGGCCATGGCAGCATGAAACAGAAAAAAAAAATAAAATCTCCACGTTCACCTTCACCTAAAACCTCGCACTGCAAAGCATGACTATATCGAGAAGTTGTTAATCTTTAATCATTTGCATGTGTATTAATTTATATTAAGCAATTTGTATATGTCAACTCTTTCTTGGGGAAGCAGAAAAATAGATGCATGAAATGGCTGGATCCTACTAATGCTGCAAAGCAAAACTATATATGAACAAGTTAAGATAAGGCAAGAAGGATTTTTGTAAAACTTACTCAAAGGCTTGTATGATATCAAATAGTTCACTTGGATAAATCTACAGTGAGATAAAGCTTCTGATCTTTTCGGGATTAGATATGATGATAAGCATAAACAAGTTTTCTGGTAGATGAGAGAGAGAGAGAGAGAGAGAGAGAGAGTTTAAGTGATGCTCAGTCATTTTGAAGACTTTAAGGTATAAAGAGAAATGACATTGGACAGTAATGCTGATATAGGAGGTATCAGGTGGGTATGTAGTATGGGTATGTTACCTGATATATAGAGTTCTAGAGTTGTTTATGAAATCTGATGTAGGAAAAGAAGAAAAATGTTCAGCATTAGCGAGTCTTAATGTAGGAGTAAAAGATTGAAAGCTAATCATTTCTCCAAGGAAAATGTCAAAGCCATCAGCAGTTGAGAAGGGTGAAGGGGGAAGCAGAGGGTTATAAATGAAGAAAAAGAATGTTATAGAGCTTGTGTGGTTTAGATGCCCTTATAGAACGCTGTCTTAGAGGGGGCGTGGTGGCTTGGTGGGTTAGCACGTTCGCCTCAGACCTCCAGGGATGGGAGTTCGATTCCATCCTCCTTCCTGTGTGTGTGGAGTTTGCATGTTCTCCCTGTGCCTCAGGAAGCTTTTTTCCTCCTGGTCCAAAAACATGCACGGTCAGTGATTGGCACCTTGGAAAAATGTCCATAGTGTGTGAATGTGAGTGTGTGCATGCAATGGGTGGTCATATCTTACAGGATGTGTCCTGGCTTGATGCGCCTGAGATATGCACAGTTTCCCCCGCGACCCGAAGGAAGATCCGATAAAGCGATAGAAGATGAATGAATGAATGAATGAATATTGTCTTAGCATTCATGTGAGAGGAGAACTAAGACAGAAGAGAGCAGAACGAGAGAAGATCAGCATCATTGTGATTTCTTCCATTTAATATTTATTTTAAAAAATCATTTAACCTTTATTTAACCAGATAAAAACCCATTGAGTTCAAGATCTCTTTTACAACTGTGACCTGGCCAAGAGGTCAGCAGCACACGTCATACATGAATACAGTTTTAAATATATATTACAGACAATAAATTAGTGCGGTTTGTATATTTCATGCACTTATGCAAAATGATGTGCAGGGGTTGAACAATGTAGCAGTTGAAAGACACATGATGTGTCCAATGGACTCTCGTTGTCTAGTGATTAAGAGGGAACGGAACGGCTTCAAATGAGCTCCGAAATCCCAAGGTCTGTTTCGAGAATAGTCCAAGCAGATGGTGTGGCAAGACTGAACACTCGCTCTCCATTTCAGTCCGAACACGAGGCACAGTAAGCTAGTGAATGTCACATGAACACAAAGCATAGTGGCTTTTGTCACTTTTGACTTTTGAAGAAAGCATAGATATAATGGAGCCAAGCCAATACGATCCTAGTAAACTATCACTATCCAGTGAGTATACCTTTGCATGCTTAAAGAAGGCCACTCATCTTTGGCATATAATTCACAGTGATGTGTTAGACGACTGCATCTATAATAGGCTGCGTTTAAAGATTGAAGACATTTGGCTGAGACACTTATGTATCTCATCACCTTAATCAGAGGTTGCTGACACAAGACATTTACTAATCTTAATTCTCTTAGATTTCTCCATAGAAATTCTGGCAGCTAAAGAGCCGGCTGACAAGATTTCTTAGGACTGGGAAATCAGAATCACAGGAGGCCAATGTCTGGCGTCTGACTCAAGTGTTAGAAGGAAAAATAAGTCAGGAGATGGTAAGGATATGATACTGGAAGGGAAGAAAGAGAGATAAAGTGAAGAGCATTTGAATAGGGGAAGAGCTATGAGTCATTGGTGAGGCTGGAAGGCAAGAGTGAAAACCACAAAGTAGTGGTCTGAGAAAGTCAAGCAGGGTAAAAAGAATGTCTACACAGTTGGGAAAGATCAGCTGAAGACAAGGTGAAACAGTCCCTCTGGGAAATTCCTTGAAGGTCAGGTAAAAAAAAAAAAAGTGCTAAAGCATGAAAAGGAGTTTTTAAAAAGCACTGCTCTTGCCAGTTCTGAACGAAATGACTTACCGCCGTTGTGGAGTCGCATTTGTAGGTGAAAAGTCTTTTAGCTAGTGATCTACAATACAAAAAAAAGGCATTTACGAGATTTCTTTTTGATGATATATTCAATGTGATATATGTTATACATTATTATAAGAGTGAATGGTTCAAGCTGCATTTTTAACTCTTGTTAAATGTTCATTTCTCACATTTAATGTTCCGATCTGTGACAAAAAGTTATTTTTATATTCATAACAATAGCAATCAGTCATGTTGGGATGTTTTCCAAATGGCATTCTGCCATACTAAAGATGTGTGTCACTACTACATTGGCACCGGTGCTGTTTACATTTAGTACTTAGTGTGCATTGTTTGGGTCCTAAATGTGTGCTCCTATCTGAGATACATGCAGGGAAGGTCTGCAAATATCCGGCAACAGCAAATCTCAGTTTTAAATAAAAATTATTAAGCTCACTGGCAATTACACCATCTTCAATAAAAGCTCTAGTAGTATTATCCGGTTACTCTGTTTATCGTCCCTTCTTAGGAAGCCATTCTGCTTCTATCATGCTACATGTAACCTTGGTGGAATTTTATTATTTTTTTAATTCTTTTTTTTTTTTTTAATTCTTTTAAATTAAATCATCTGAATATCCAGTTTTTTCCATCATTATAACAGTACTGGGTCATTTCCTGAACTCCCAGTGAATGCTTTCATAACAATATACATAACTGGTTTATAGTAACTATCTCTTAATTATCAAAACAGTCCACACCAGATCGTATAAAATACTGGCAACACTTGAAATATTGTCTGATCTGGTTGTAGTTATGATCACAATTTCAATTCTTATAGTTACTGAATGCTTCACTGAAAATATGTCATCTTAGAAATGATGTATCCACGCTCCATTATGCAAGCATTCCGACAGTACATACAGTATACATACTGGATGCCCGTACACATAGGAAGTTAAACACTCAGTCACAACCTGCAGACTGGAGTGTGAGTCACTGTGTTGAGTGGTGGCTTCTCTCGGTCCTTCCAGCCTACACACTTGAATAGCACTTTGGGGGAGTGAATAGAACAGTGCAATGAAAGCAAAAGCAACAGAAAAAGAGACAGATGACATTTCTATTAACACACACCACCAAACAGTCATACATTGTAAAACACGTTACTTCTTTTAGTTCGTTTTTATGGAATCGTTGCATACAATATTATAATTCATTATTTAAAAATCATATTTGGCATTAAATACTGGAAGTTTACCAACAAACATTTTTGTTTTTTGATTTGATTTTGATCCTGCCCTCATGATGATTTAAAATGACAATGCAAACCTATTCTATGCTTTGTCTGTTCTATATATATATATATATAGAATATATATATATATATATATATATATATATATATATATATAAATTGAGATTTCTCAGATCACACCTTGCTGCCTGTGTCTTCTTGAGTTTCCCCTGGCACGTGTGCATTGTACAAGATGCAGAAAGAGATTCAGTGGGGACCGAAATCACAGGGGATTCCTCGGTCAAATCTAATCTAAAGTTCTTACACTTAGTGTCAATGAGTACACTATTAAAATACTATTAATAATTCATTAGGATAGGGATTCACAATGACCAAATTGAATGTAGTTCAGTTTGTGTTAAGTGAAGTGAATGTTGTGACATGTACAGTAAAACCAAATAGTGTAATAGTAAAACCAAATAGTGTAATAGCGTGTCATAGTGTCACTAGTGACACGTATTCACATTCATTACTTGGGAATAAAAGAATAGTATAGATACTATGGCTAAGAAAGACTTCTGTAGAAGTTGAAGTATCAACTCAAGCAAAAGTGTAAAAGTACTGGTTTAAAAATGACGTAATGTATAAAAGTAAAAGTAATGTAACAAAAAAATGCCATTAAGGACAAAAGCAAATCACAATCACTAATACTGCACTGTAGTTTGGGGAGAATGAGGAAAAAGCACTCGTTTGATAAACGAGCCAGTAGTGGAGAAATAGTAACTTTAATAATATCTGGTTATGTCCTTGCTGGAGTGTGACTTGATTTGGGTCGAGTGCAGGTGCGATGGATCGCGTACAAACTCGTACAAAAGGTGTCGGAATGGTATATGTTTATATTTCTCACCCAACCACAATCACATTCACTCTATCCAGATGGTGCTATTTACCTGAATAGGGTTTTTTTTTTAAACAATGACAAGCCGTAATGAAAACCAGTGGAAATCAAATAGGAGTAAAGAGGTGTGAAAATATAAGGAGCAGAAGTAAAAAGTTGGTTAAAAAAGAATTACTCCAGTAAAGTATTCATTCATTCATTCATTCATTCATCTTCTAACGCTTTATCAGATCTTCCCTCGGGTCACAGGGAGTCTGTGCCTATCTCATGCATATATGGGCATTAAGGCAGGATACACTGGAATTCCAACCCATCGCAGAGCGCACACACACACTCACATTCACACACTAGGGACAATTTTCCAAGTTGCCAATCAACCTACCGTGCATGTTTTTGGACCGGGAGGAAACCAGAGAACCCAGAGAAAAAAACCCTGAGGCACGGGGAGAACATGCAAACTCCACAGACACATGGCCGAGACGGGAATCGAACCCGGACCCTGGCGGTGTGAGGCAAAGATGCTAACCTCTAAGCCACCGTGCCCCCCTCCATTAAAGTATAGACACCAAAAATTTGTACTTAAGGTAAGGAAGTATTTGTACTTTATTACTTGACGCCTCTGAATAACATAATACTGAAGCAATGATATATTATAAGTGATTTAAATGCACGTGCTCTGTTAAAACTTCCTGGCTGGTCACTACTTGGTAGTGATTATTAAATATTCTCTCATAAGCCTCGTTAATAACAGAAAATGACAGTGGAAAGAAAATGTCAATACAGACCAAAATTTACCATGGCAGTATTTGGGCATTTTACACTGGTCACTTTACACTTTATTTATTATTTATTTCCGTCATGCTGGACGGTCGTATAGGGCATTTCACTGCACTTCATACTATGTCTGTATGTGTGTGTGTGACAAATAAAATTTGAATTTGATTTAATTTGGTAGTTATCAAAGTGGCAGGTGTCAATTATGATTTTTTTAATGCTCTGTATTTTGTCCGGGTAATGTGCAGGACTTTAAATGATGACATACGACAGACTTTCTCGGCAGGCTTAATGGTCCATTATTAGTTTCCTCTTTCCTCTGATGGAGCGTAAACCTAACCAGATAATGATGGCAGGTGTAAGGATGCTTTCTATCTTGGCAGTATAAAATAGCATCGATATTTAGCCTGAGGTAGATGGAACTTTGCCAACTCCTATAAGAAATATATTCTTTGCCGAGAGCCTGTTGATGGATGATGGATATCATCCCATTTGAGAGCCCATGTGATCACAGTTCCCAGAAACTTGTCAGTAGGATGAAGATGTGCATTCTCTGAAGTCACTGTGGATCTTTGTGGTTTTAAGAGCATTACGGATAGTTATTCAGACTCCTGGTGGTACCTTGTCTCCTCACCACTGGTAATGAGTCCAGTCACTATAATGGCATCAGGAAAACATTCAGTGGAAATAGAGTCAGATGTGTAGAGCGTATAACCGTAGAAGGGTGAGAGGAAATAAGCATGTATTGATCAACTTTTTAAAAGGGATTTTTTGTGCTTTTGTGATTTTTTGAGTTTTACAGTAGGACCTCAGGGATGATGCGACACAAACGTCTCCAAAAAGGTCCTGGAAGATATTTTCAGATAGTCTAAATGAGCAAATATAACTGTCTGATGCTTCGGTAAGCTTCTGTAGATTGTAAAATAACACAAGTACAAATAATTTATTCATTATTTACTGTACAATTTGTTTCTATACCCTAAACATTAGCTATATTTTAGCCTGTAGACATATCAGTGTGTTTTAAAGCTAAAAAGCCCTTGGCTATGACTATAAGAATGATATGATAATAGGCATTCAGTTACAATGTATTTGTAATATACAGTCTTAGACATAATTATATTTCAAAGAATGTATAATACCCAGGATATACAATCAAATTTAGACTTGCAGTGACTAACACTGAATAACGCAGAACATTGAAGATTAAAGATAACACTGAAGAGAGGTGTGTATAGCTATCCACTTAATGAGCTAGTTAGCAAATTGAGCCGGTCTTGCTATAACAGATTATTAACAAGACACAAGCACAAGTAGCAACATGTCCTTCATAGATTATGATTCTATTTTTCTATTAATAGATGGAAACTTCTGCATTTTTTTTCTTGTCTCCCTAAGTGAACTCACTTTAACAAGTTATGGCACGTATCTATATTAAATCATTCTCTTTGATTGAATATCATGTTTTTGCGCTACGTAGTAGAGTTGTCATTGTGTAGAATTGTTGAGAAGTGTGCAAGAACTTCGTAGCAAACACATTTTCCAAAAGATTTGTTTGCTTCTTGTTTTCTTAGAGTCTCGGCCAGATGCAGACTCTTTAAAAATCACATTCTGAATTTTTAAGTTTCAATTTTCACATTTCTGCTGCTTGAATAACGCGTGGCTGAGTCGAGGCTGAGGTCATTTTTGAGGCTGTGCTTCATGCCGTAATCCAGAGCCTTAGGATGTTTGCCGCACTTCCTGTGCCTAAAGTGTGTCTGTGCATCTAGGCATGTAAGACTGAAGACCACTCACTGACAGGAAATGAGGCAGAAGGCAGAAGAAGAATAGACAAGCGCTAGTCCTCTTAGCTAACATAAACAATGAATGTCTCCTGATGGATCAAGTTGCCTCAAGGGATTCTGTAATGCATGAATATCTACATAGGTGTCTCTACTATATAGATTCAATCCACAGATAAAAGGGATGCGAGTGTCACTTTGGCCATTGAACCCGTGCTTTTTGTCAATTCCCTGCACATGCCTTTTAGGGCCATTTCAATAATAGGATGAAATTGCTGCAGGGATGCCTTGATCAAGCAGATTGTCTCTCTAAATGGGTGCTCAGCTTTGGAAACATATGTCTGCTGGCCATTATTGTCACATGGCCAATTGAGCTATGGACAGCTAGCAAGCATCCAGGCATTAGCAAGGCTCTATATCTCAGCTCTGACACAAATTATCCCACGCGAGTCTGGAGGAGGCAAGTGGCACTCAGGATAGAGGCAGGATAAACAGCAGCCATTGACACCCAAACATCAACAGCCATTTGAGCTATTGAACGCTGACCATCCTCTGTGGTACTAAAAGCAGGGCGATTTACTAAAGCTTCTCAGGTGTAGTCACATGGGGATGGTCCAAGGAATAAATAATGCCATCCTTCATTTATGGTTTCTATGCTGTTGTGAATCTTTGTGTCAGGTTTACACCAGGTCTTGCACCAAAGAATCCTTTGGGCTTGAATTTAGGATTGCATGGTGCTGCCATTAAAATAATAAAAAAAAAATAGATAAACTTTTCAACAAAGTGTGGCCACTGCTACAATACTTGTTTATGAATCATTAATAGAGAGTCATTATAAGTTATATAAATGGTTCATCCAATGGATTATTTTCGATCATCTATCATTTATCATGAGATTAACAAAGCCATGTAATATGACATGGGGCCAGATGTCTGTAATCAGATTGGAAACATAGGATTCTTATTTCCTTGTTTATTTTGCTGCTTAAACACCTACATTTGGGAAAAATACTGCAATAATAAAAAAAAAGGAAAAAACAGCCTTGACTTTTTGAAGTTGAAGTTTTTTTTATACCGCCGCTGCGTTGCTTTCAAACTCTCACATTTTCCTCTGTGCTCTCTTTGATGAACATCCTTCTCATTATATCCTGTAAAAAAACACCTCTCTCTTTACATGCACACTATCACACACACTTGCACAGACATGTGTGCATATCCTCTCTCTCTCTCACTCTCTCACTCACTCACTCACTCACTCACTCACTCACTCACACACACTTATATATAATACACTATCAAACTACGCACATCCGCTCCAACCACACATCCTCTCTCTAACGCACTCACATACACAGCTGCAAGTGACATCCTGGCAGGCTAATTAAAGCAGGGAATACGCTGGTTTGCAGGTTCCTTTGTACATGTTTACTTGGGTAAGAGGCCAGTGGCGAAAGGATCGACTTCCCCTTTTCCCACCACTGAAACACATGATTTAGCAACAAACATCCTTCTGATTCTCAGGCTTCCACCCTTCATGTCACAAAAATGATTCTAGTATCCTGTTCTACTGTCATACCAAATAAACAGTACTGAGATCACATGCCTATGAATTCTATAAAAACAACAAAGTGTCTTAAACCTATTTGTATTGCACAGGGTAACTGTTTCAAAGTGGCCTGGCACTGACTCTACACTCGTGTTTTACAGTTTTATTTCTATAGCATTTTTATGACACCCAGTTAGGAGAGATAAGTATAATGCATAATTAATTGTCTTCACAGTGACCAATATTATTTATAGCAGATAATTTATCTTCATTTAAAAACAAAAAAAAAACACTAAATGAATGCACATTTTGCCACTGAATAATCATTCAGGATTTCATGATTACCAATAAAAAAGACAACTTTTAAGCACGACTATAACACTTATGAGTATGTTTGAGTGCACAAAAAAGCAGTTTAACTCACAGATGTGTTAATGCTTATAGTGGTAGCTTAGGCTGCTCATTTAGTCCATTAGTCACCATTAGCAGGAAATCTACAATTAAATCCATCTTGACATTTTTTTTCAGTATTTTGATATAGATAATTTGACCTTTTGTTGGGAATTTCATTCAACTAAGCATTCTGGTTTAATTAGACACTTGTCATTTATCATGACATGCTCTCAACAAGTTGATGGCTTTACAGTGCAAATTAACAGCCAGCTTGATTTTTTAGGCTAACTATTCATTATCTTGGTCGGTGACATATCTAGGCCTTTCAGAAGATGTTTTTCTTCCTGTAACATGATCTCACCCAGTAGCAAATAAAATACTTTGCATTACTTATTAATTGCAAATTGTAATGGTAACCTGAAAAGCGGTCATTATGTAGATTTATTTTAGACCACGATGTAGTAGATTCATGACAAAGAGGGAAGCAACCTCGTTTAAAAGAGATAGATAATAAAGACAGTTAAACATTCGGCAGAGTATGTATCGATTTTTCACACACACACACACACACACACACACACACACACACACACACAATATACAACGTATAAAATCTTTTATTAAAAGATACCTAGCATTCATGGCTGGTCTTGAATATTTTTTTCTTCTGCACATCGTAACTTTTCAAGGGGGGGGGGGGGGTGTGGCTCAGTGGTCTAAGGTTACTGATCGGATGGTTTGGGCTTCGACTCTCTGTTATCACCAAGCTGCCACCCTTGGGTCCTTGAGCAAGGCCCTTAACCCTCTGTGCCCCAGTATCATGGCTGACTCTGCGCTCTGACCCCACATTCCAAACAAGCTGGGATATGCGAAGAAGCAATTTTACTGTGCTGTAAATGCATATGTGACAAATAAAAGCTATTCTACCGTGTCTGATTGAAGACTATTCAGAAATGTCAACAAGAACATGTATTTTGTCTAAAATGACTCACTAATAGTCCTTATTAAAACTCATATTTCATATGAATGTAAAGCTATAGTTCACCGCAATCTGCACAATGAGTTTAACATTCCCGAAATCCCCTCTTAATTTCCCATAAAATATGTCACCTGAGTCATCCGTGTAGTATCAGATCACAATATAAAAAAAACAATCATGGAGTTCAAACAGTTCCAGGACTATCCCATAATAGGTGGATGCAGAATTCAGGCAAACGGCTTTAACTCTTGCTTGAGGAAACCTAATACAGCGTTAGAATGGAAATGAAATTAGTCAGCATTAAAAACAATGGCAGAGTAGAGAATGGTGTGATGACGACGAATGTTTGTGATAAAAAAACAGGACATTTTTCAGATAATTGTTATGAGGTAAAAAAAAAGCGATCAAAAACATCAAATCCATTATAAGATGGCTGATAAACAATAAAATGATTGTGTTTGTGGAAGGTTGTCAAACATTAAATCATTGTGTTTTCCTAACCGAGCTCTTTTCCATGGCTTATTTGACTCCAGGGCACAAAGAAGCTTAAAAATAGTCACCAAATGGTGAAAATTGCTCAATATCTCACTTTTTAACCTCAAACATTCCCACTGGGGAAAGGAAAACAATCTCCATAGACATACAGATGCACTTCACCTGGAAGAAATTAAATTCATGTCATCGTTCATGGCCACCAAATCTCTTCACAAGCCCACTGCTCTGGGCTCACATAAGATATTAATCTCTTTTCAAAAGGTAGGAATATTTCACGAAGCCCTAGTCTCCATGCAGTTATGCTCCACAGACTGAGTCTGCGAAGGAAAAGTCCTGACACATTCCAGACCTAAGTGCCGACTTCATTCATTCATTCATCTTCTACTGCTATATCCGCTCTTCCCTCGGGTCACGGGGAGCCTGTACCTATCTCAGGCATCTATGGGCATTAAGGCATGATACACCCTAGAAACCCATCGCAGGGCACACACACACATTCACACACTAGGGACAATTTTCCAAGGTGCCAATCAACCTACCCTGCATGTTTTTGGACCGGGGGGAAACCGGAGAACCCGGAGAAAAACCCCCTGAGGCACGGGGAGAACATGCAAACTCCACACACACATGGCCGAGACGGGAATCGAACCCCGACCCTGGAGGTGTGAGGCAAACGTGCTAAACTACCGTGCCCCCTGTGCCGACTGCAATAAAGCACAAATCATTAAGCGATCTTTGCAGCACCTAGCCAGTGACCAAAAGTTGTCATGTCCAATTCTAGTTACGTTTATGATTCTGTTTGTCATCCTTCCACAATCCAGTTGAAAGTTTGAAATCATACTGAATCAACATCTAGAACAGCTTGAGTTACTAACTCCTAACTCCCTGCCTACTAACTCTTGAACCCATGCTCGTCTAACATCCTGTGTTCTGTATCTGACTCGTCATCCCTTGTCCCAGCAGTTAACCAATGGATGAGGAGGAAAAACACATCCATCTGCAACAGAGCATCCAGCTGTTGGGTCAGATGATTTGACTAAATGACTAAAGCTACCATCAACAAATTTAATACCACAAATCGCTGCATCATACACAAACCTCACATTGTAATCCTGAAAATTAGAATAACAGCCACTTACACAATAGATCCTGAACAGTTTATGAATTCTGAATTGGACTGTCTGACTGAATATCTGAAAATAAACAAGATACTCCCTGATAACAATCTTTTAATTCTTAAAAAATACATCTTAAGGTAAGAATATAGAGGAGTGGTTCAGGTGTGAATAGCAGGGGGCATTAAATGGTTATTCCTAATGTCTAGTTGATTAAATGCTTCGTTTTTAGATTACCGTAAATTCCGGACTATAAAGCGCACCTGCATATAAGCCGCATCTGCTCTATTTAAAAAAAAAAAAAACCCAAAAAATTCATAAATAAGCCGCACCTGCATACAAGCCGCATCCGCTTTTGAATTGTAAATGTACATGTATGTACCTAAATAGATCCTTTCCTAACCTGTATTTTAACACGGTGTAACGGTGGACGCTGCACAGAGACGCGGAGATCCGGAATTCATACAAAACAGGATTTATTAGAATAAAGAACTCAGGAGACGCCGCTCATACGGAGCGGCCAGACAGGCTAGGGAGCCTTGCGCTCTGCGCGCCGTGGTACCGGGAGTACCGGAGAGCAGGAGTCCGGGAATCGGGAACAGACAAAGGTTAGGCATAAACATATATCGAGCGTCCGTGTCCGCGACACTAGGTATGTGCTACGAGCCCGGACGGGGATTGTAGAGAGAACCGGGCTTATATCGGGAGAGGGAAAATCAAAAACCGCTGAGGCTGTATTGTGCGCGTGCGCGTGTGTGTGTGTGTGTGTGTGTGTGTGTGCGTGCGTGCGTGCGTGTGTGTGTGTGTGTGTGGGGGGGGGGGGGGGGGGGGGGGGGGGGGGGGGGGGGGGGGGGGAGCAGGGGAGAGAGAAAGCACTGAGCAGAGACTTTACTGATTAAAACGGGACAGAACCAAGAGAAAATAAGCGCTATTTACCTTCATTTCTCCTGTGTGTGAAATCACGTCACCTTAACCTTGTAAAGATAGAGTTTGTCCTCCTTCTATCCGCTTCTACCCACTTATATCTGCTAAAGAGGAACTAGCGCATTCTTCTTCTTTGCATTTATTTTGTGTTAGTTTTGATTCTAATTCCGGTTAGAGCCCCTAGCGGTCTGGAAAAAATCTGCAGAAAAGCCGCACCTTATTATTAGCCGCATGGTTCAAAACCTAGGAAAAAAGTAGCGGCTTATAGTCCGAAATTTACGGTACGTAGATTACTTCGTTATGCATAATTGAGCAAATCAGCAATTGGAGATGGTCTTACAATCTATCCTTGAGTTATACAGTTGTTGTTGTTTTTTTAGATAATAATCTTATGAAAATTTCAAATTGTATAACAGGCAATAAAGTAATAAGCAATCAGGTAAATGTAACTTGAAAGTTAGAAAATATTCCAGAAAGTCTGACAAGTCAGTGATCCAGAAGGAAAATTCACACACAACTTTTAAAGTACACTAAACATATAAAACAGTAGCCAAGATATTATCCTGTATTTTCAACAGCTTTAAATTACTACTCATTACATCGCTTTAAGTTAATCATATTTAGATACAATGTGCAAATAAACACGATAAAGATATTTATTATATACATATGCTAATTAGACCCATTGTGTATGTGTGTGTGTGTGTGTGTGTGTGTGTGTGTGTGTGTGTGGTGTGTGTGTGTGTGTGTGTGTGTGTGTGTGCTCGTGGTCTCCCACCTGTTGCCATGGAAGTTCTCTTGGGTGAAGGAGACTAGATTGGAGTGCCTCCTGATTAAATGATTAAAACAGAGGCAGTGTTGCTCCATTCTGTCTCCCTCATTGATTTTAATGCTACAGGGAATTTCCAATCTCCTGTAGCAAAGGTCATTACTTTAAATGTTCATCCCTGCTTTCCACTCATGAACAGATATTTCTTGAGCTGACCAACACGTTTTTCATTGAAAACAAAAATGAAAACTGGTCTATCATTTAAAACCAAAAAACACCATCTATAGTAAATTAAAACAATGTTTATGTTTCATGCATATATGATAAATTGTCAGTGAGCAAAAAACAGCATGAATAAAACAACACTTAAGCATTTTATATTTGTTTTGTTTTTTTGTAACTCAGACTATAGATTTATATATTTTAACAGCTCCATTGTTGATGACATCATAACCAGTCTCCTATTTAAGGAAGATGAAGGGAACGATGGAGGAGAGTTGCTGTAGTCGTGTTCGGTTGGCTCTGGGCGATTTTGCGCATTGCTTCATGGTTATGTGTGTAGGTGGTTTTGACCTTTTTGACTCGATACCTTGTCTTGTATATATTTTGTATATTGTTTTGACTATTGCACAGTCTCATTTACAGTCACTGGCAGTAGGGGTGTGGCTGCCATTTACATTGGGGTGGAGGTTTGTTTTCCTCAGTTTTGTAGTAGGGAAGCTTAATTGTATTTTCTGTTTCTTTGCTTTCAGGAAAGGAAGCTTCCTAAAACAGAGATTTTGTTTATTATTTTGGCTCCGGCCCACCCTGAAGATAAGCCATTGTACAGTTCACCACACACACACACACACACACACACACACACACACACACACACACACACACACACACACACACACTAAGATACAGGGGGGTACACATACTATATAATATATATCTAAAAAAGGAGATATATATACAACATATATATATATATATATTATATATATATATATATAGGAATATATATATCATGAATATCATAAATAATCATTCATTAGCACTTCGCTTTATCCGATCTTCCCTCGGGTAACGGGGAGCCTGTGCATATCTCAGGATGGAATGCCAACCCATAGCAGGGCACACACACACACACACACACACACACACACACACACACACACACACACACACACACACACACTAAAAACACTCACAGTTCCACACTTTTCGGGACAGGACAATTTTCCAAGGTGCTAATCAACCTACCATGCATGTTTTTGGACCGAGGAACGGTTCCTAGGCATTTCTAGGAGAAAGAAACGGACGGAGAACAATTCAGAGAAAAAAAACCCTGAGGCACCGGAAGAACATGCAAACTCCACACACTTTCCACACACGATTCCTGGCCGAGACAGGAATCGAACCCAGACCCTGGCGGCGTGAGGCAAACGTGCTAACCGCTAAGCCACAGTGCCCTCGGTATAATCATAATTTGGAACACATATGGAATTTTCTAGTAAACAGTAAACAGGAGTTTACTCCTGTTTACTCATCTGCTGCGCCAGATGACCAGGCCTCCACAGTCACGTGACCTAAACCAAATCGAGACGGTTTGGGATCAGATGCAGTGTGAAGGTAAAAGAGCCAACAAGCTTCAAGCTTGTTGGGTAACGACCTCATGAAGTTCATTGAGAGAACGTCAAGACTGTGCAAAGCAGTAATCAAGGCACAGGATGGCTATTTTCAGCTCTCTGAAACATATTTTGAGTTATTTCACACTTTTTTATTTACTACATAACTGCGTGTGTTCATTCGTAGCTTTATGCCGTACACGAGAGTGTAATAATGTATGGTAATATAGAAAAATAAAATAAAGAAATAATAAAAATAAAGAAAACCCTTACATGAGAAAGTGCCTCCAAACTTTTGACTGGTAGCGTTTATTTATTTATTTAACCCATCTTCTTATTAACAATATACCAACATCTCTGTGTAGCAAACCTATGTGTGTGAGAGATCAATTACCTTGAATCGCGAGCTAGTGGCTCTATGCGGTCTAACCCTAGACTGGGTCGGAACACTGACAAAGTGGTTTTCAATGATGATGCATGTCAAGCAGATGCCCACACAAAAAAAACAACGTCAAATCAACTAATGGCTCTCGGTTCAGCTCTAAATAGTTTAAATCCCAGCTAAATGCAGCAAACATCACTTTGTATACATTGCAAAATGATATCGATATGAAATCCTTGTTGTTTACTTGCTTTAAAAAGAAAAGATATATCCGATCAGGCATATGACCAAATTGCTTCCAAACACAACAGGGCAGAGTAATGGTGCGGCAGTTGCTAATGATATCTGCCCATGAACAACAAGAATCACCAACTCTGCAAACTTTCTGTATACTGGGGTGATCGGGGGCACAGTAGGAAAAAACCCTAAGCTCTCGCCTAATACTAAATGATAATGATAACTATAATGATGATATGTGTATGTGTGTCTCCTCCACAGCTTTTACATTTGCCAATGCCCTTAACAACTCGACTGAAACATGATGCAGTTTAACAAACTGCAGCAGATGAAAAACAAGATGCATCAGTGTAAAGTCTATAAGTCAGATGAATCATGTCTGTTCCTCTTAGTCACCCAGAATCTGTAAGCGTTTCCATCTGAATAGGTCTATCATTACGTCGTTTGTTCAATATGTGTGTGTTTATTAAGTTCTCTATACAGATTGTAGACACTTATGTCTTCTTATATTAGATCACATTTCCAAAATGTACCCAAGCCTTCAGCCAACATAATTGGCTCCACCACTGTTATGCCAGCAGCAGGCATGTCTTCTTGGCCACATTTGGCACCCAGCAAAAATAAAACACAGCTGGGTCTGTAGATGGAATTCCATTCCCCCAAAAAAACTTGCATTTTTTTTAGATAGATAGATAGATAGATAGATAGATAGATTCATTCATGCATCTTCTACCGCTATATCCAATCTTCCCTCGGGTCACAGGGAGTCTGTGCCTATCTTAGGCGTCTATGGGCATTAAGGCAGGATACACGCTGGATGGTATGCCAACCCACACTCACATTAATACACTAGGGACAATTTTCCAAGGTGCCAATCAACCTCCCGTGCATGACCGGGAGGAAACCGGAGAACCCGGAGAAACCCCCCCTGAGAAATGGGAAGAACATGCAAACGACACACACACACACACACACACACACACACACACACACACACACACACACACATGGCCGAGATGGGAATCGAACCCGGACCCTGGCGATGTGAGGCGGACGTGATACTAAGCCACCGTGCCCCCCTAGATAGATAGATGCTAAATGTAATTATTCTTTGTTCTTTTTATTATTTAAGAATAAGAATTGGGTTTCTTACTTTAGTTGATTGCAGTTTAAAGCCTTATACCTGCTACGTCAGTTAAGGTCGTTAATCCATTCCTGAAAATGTGACTTTAGCTGAAACGGATGTTTCAGTGAGAACAAGAGGCACCACTTAGCAACATAGCACTTCACCACATACCGTAAATAGCGTAATCTATTGTTCTCAAATGGATGTCTGATTTACAATAAATGTGCGCTTGACTGACCAACTGTTCTGGAGAGACAGAGGGGAAACCTTAACGTCACAATCCGGTACAAAAGTTTGGTCGCAAAACACGAGTCTAACCGAAAACAACGCTAGCAGTAACACGTTAGCCGTTAGCTGTATGTGAAATGTACTACAGTCCGCCATTGTGAGAAGAAAATGTGTACATCCTTTGATACTGGGTTGTTTACAACCCAATCCAATAACATGTATCATATGAAATCATATCAGAGCCCACACATTTTGCAGGCAGTATAAGTGTGCAACACAAGAGAGACCCAAGAGAGACCTGAGCCATGTGGGGTGGAGCACCAACTGCAGGACTGTGTCCATTAGTCTGTACTGACTATGGATTATTCTCAGTGGGCCTTTATTGTACAGAACCACTAAAGTGCATGTGGCTCAAGCACTTGATGTGCCTTTAATGATTGTAGTTACAGTATATAGATTTCCATCAACAAGCACACATCCATTTGAAGATTTTTCAGGCATCCAGGTCTTTTGTAGTGTCCAGGGTGTTAAGAAGTCAAAGAGTCCAGACTTTAAGTTATACAGAGTTTATGAGCCTTCAAAAACTCCATGTCTGTGTCCAGTTCAGTTCAGTTCACAACCCCACTGAGATGCTCAACTAGTTTGTCTCATAGGCATTTTAAATGTTATATGTTCATTATTAAATACAAAAAAAATTTATAATTCGCACAGAGCACGGTGGCTTACTACATAAACAGCCGTTAGCACGTTCGCCTCACACCTCCAGGGTCCGGGTTCGATTCCCATCTCGGCCATGTGTGTGGAGTTTGCATATTTTCCCAGTGCTTCAGGGTTTTTTTCTCCAGGTTCTCCAGTTTCTCCCCGGTCCAAAAACATGCACGGTTGGTTTATTGGCACCTTGGAAAATTGTCCCTTGGTCCCTAATGAATGTGTGTGTATGTGTGTGTGAGTGTGTGTGTCCTGCGATGGGTTGGTATTCCAGCCAGGGTGTATCCTGCGTTAATGCCCATAGACGCCTGAGATATGCACAGGATCCCCGTGACCCGAGGGAAGATTGGATATAGCGGTAGAAGATGAATGAATGAATGAATGGTATCATTTGCAAATTTATGCAGTATAATTTTTTATTCACACTTTTATTCACGCTTGATAGTCGGTGGCTTCAAATCACCTTATTTTCATGTAACATCAATGCCCTATGGCCAATGTTTTAGTCCATACTTAATACAAAACTGGTTCCCATTAACAGTTTTTGCATGGCATCATGTATATGTGATATCTCTATTTTAGCCTCTTCAAACAACAGAGAATATGTCAAACTAATAATAAAATAGCATTAATAAAATACAAATTATTGATCAAAACAAAAATCTCCCTGAATTCATATTGGTGCATCCAGTGCTCCATTCCTCTGCCTGTATTCCATTAATTTTCTTTCTTTCTTTTTTTAGGCTTTTCTAATTTCCCTTATCTGTGTTTTCATTGTTTGGAATTCCCATTATTGTTGTCAATGCTCTTTATGGCATATAAAAGAAACTCCTGAATGCCCACTCCTGAGACTCCGAACTGTGCTCAGCTCTCTTCTTTTGTCTTGGCCACTGCTTTACAGTGAGTAAGCTCTTTTCAATCAATTCATCAAATTGCACAATGTTACTTTGTGTTACAGTGCTTCTATGTGTCCTATTACTGTGCCTCATGTGCTTGTGTGTGTGTGAAAGAGAGACCATGCATGCCTGTTAGTATGCATGCCTTACTGCGTGTGCTTAATTACACCCAGGGGAATAATTTTTTTTCTTCTTTCGAAACTTCCACTGCCATGTCATCGTCTACCCATCATCTCTAACTTGGGAGACGTCATCAACTCATCTTGCCGTGGCTATAACTGCCTTGCTGGAACAACCCGGCTCTCGTCCTTTTTCCTCTGAATTCCCCCTCCTCTCCTTTATCGTATCCCGCCAGCTGTATCCCGTTGTGGACACTTCCACACACAGACTGACCCTGTTGTGTCCTCGCCTGGTTCTTTTACACGCCCAAATCTTTTAAGTTCCAGGGGACTCTAGCAACAATCCAGCATGCCCATATACAGTCCAACTAGCCCCATAAGCGCAAATGATTTGCTAACCAGCCCCATATACAATATATATATATATATATATATATATATATATATATATATATATATATATATATATATTTATTTATTTATTTATTCTAGTGTTGTTATGTTCTTGTGAATGTTTGTTCCTACAATGGAATTATTAATGGGACAATAACAACTGATTCTCCTGTTTACTATAAACAATATTATGAAATATCCTAAAAACAGAAGCTCTTTAGAGGAAAAAACAGAGTGGCTAATTAAACAAAAAAGGGAAGAGCTGATCATGGACACAGCCAGACTCTGGGGGATTGTAGTAGATCTTTCATTACTCTCAATACTCTCACATAGAAACTGGATGTGTGTGTGTGGGAAGGGGGGGTCTGGGGTCTGGGACACATTGCCATTACAACACTTTAATGCAGCACTTTTATTTCTTTTGTATTTATTTGTAGTTGGAATGTGTATATGATCGGCAATATTCCAATATTCCTATTTCACAACTATTCAAGAAACCAGCAAATGTTTTAAAGCGGGATCAGCCAAAGGCAATTCAACCAGAAGGGTTCATTCTTTTGGTTTTGGTTTGCTTTTCGTTTTATTTGTGAGTTTGTTTGAAATGGTTCAAGTTTCATTCTAGGCTAATAATGCCTGAACACTGCACCCAAAAATAAAATACGAACCGTCTCACCCAGTCTCAAACAAACAGAAGTTAAAGGCCTGAACGCAATGTCCTTGGCTTAAGCAGTGCTGTAACTTTCCACACTCTTTCCTCCGCTGCCAATACAACTTAACAGAAATATTTCCTTTCTGTTTTTTTTTATTTTTTTTTTATTTCCATCTGGTCGCATTTGCGACCGGGCTGAAGAGGCAGATGAGCATTCTCCCCATGGCAACCGTGAGCTATATTGCCATGACAACCATGCTGGTGGGGTAAAAGAAAAAAAAAAAAAAACCGTGAGACAACAAAGGTGTGGTGGGTAAATGAGACAGCTGATGAATGAATGATCAACTTAACCATTGTGTCCTTTCCGGGAGCTTTTTTTTTTATGGCCATGGCATGGTTAAAATGCACATGATGCACTTTTCTGCATTCGGATTGTATAATTATTCATCTAAATAATCCTTTGAGACACTAGTATAATTAAACTACATTGGTCATTAGTGTGTTGACAGCTAATCAAAAGCTAATCAAATACCCAATTGACAAAAATATGCTTAGATGAATTCATATGGACTGTGTAATGATATATTATCAATTGAATCATATGTACATGTATTTCAGAAATGTCTGAATAAAATGGAGTGAACAAGTGTTGTTCCATTCAATATTAGCTAATTAGATTCAGTTCAATGTTACTAACTACATTAGTGTAGTTAATTGAATCTTGTTTACCAATAAATACGATGCATGTTGACTTTACATGTATTTCAAGTTAGATATTGAATTCATTCCAGTCTATAAATAGGGACACTTTTTTAAATTTTCATTGCTTTTCCTATGGATTGCTGCAAAATGTGCAAGCATTCATAAATATCTCATGAACCCAGTTACCATCGTCTTTCACTACAAGACAGAGAGACAGATAAATGAGATGCAATGAGACGGAGCAGGAGAGAGACTGAGAGAACAAGAGAGCTTAACAATAATTAGAAGGGCTTATTTGTCCTGATTGCCATGGTGACGTATGTGTATTCTGGCGCGTTTGGTGTCTGCACGAGGCCAGATAGACAAAGGCTTCGGCATGGCTCTTTTTTTTAACACGTGCAAACTACAACAGTGTACTAAAGTAAACAACAGCGTGCAGTTTCTCCTCCGTATGCCGCACACACACAAAGAAGCTTGTTGATTGTTGAATATTTTATTTTCAGTGTACAGAGGTGCATAGAAACATGCCTACGTTTTACAAAAAAATTTTACAGCTTCACCAAGACACAAATTATACAGGTTCGTTACTGCAAGGTACCATACAAGTCTACACAAAAAAGCCGTTTCCACTGAAACACACACACACACACACACACACACACGGGTGAGTGGGGTGGGGAAGCAGCGAAAACATAAATACAATAGAAAAAATAATCTCTGTTTATGTTTTATACATAGTTACCATAATATGATAGATAGCATTTATGGCATGGTTATGCTAACTCTACAATATTCACAATGGCATAACGTACTGTGCTACATACAAGTGTGCTTTTATTTACAAAGAGAATTCGGGGGAATTTAAACGTGGGATTGAATGTTAAAAAAAAAAGGAACATCTGTTCAGTTTGTAAACGTAAGGCAACTATGGCAGACTAATAATGATTAAAAAGACTAAAATGTTTTCTTTCACCTATATTATACACTATAGTTCATATACTTCTGTCCATGGTTTTTATTTTCTTTCTTACGTGACAGAAGGCACAGCAAGAATGGAATAAATTACGTATACAGAAAAAGGAGGATTAGGTAGTCCACTAAGATTGTATACACACACACACACACACACACACACACACACACACACACACACACACACACACACACACACACATGTACATACACTTCTATTGTAATGGTGCTTGGTCCCCTTTCAACCGGTGGCATTACAAATGGGCATAGAAAAGGTGACTGGATGGTAGACATTTATATCCATAAAAATGATCGTACATGACTGTAATCCCAATCAACATGACATTAAACATCTTGAGAATTGCAAGAAACTCCCAAGGAAATAAAGGCCTCCTCTAAACCCCTTTATTTTAAAAGTGTTTAGCTTATCCCCAGAAAATCTCTGCTAGATACCAAACTGCTCCAAATGTTATACTTTATTCAATACAAATCCAAATTTCTATCATAAGGAGAATGTCAATTTATCTTTTTAATACAAAAGACCTCCGAGCATCCCTGCACCTCTACTGCACCTTATGAGACAGTAGTTTAGCGCTTACATGAGAGTAAAGATTTCCGCCATGATGTCGCCAAAGTCAAGACAGCATACATGATGCAAATGATTAAGTACACTTGTTAAGGTACGACATACAGAGTGACATGCAAAGACATGCTGGGATGCAAACTGTAGCGAACGGGGACTTGTGTTGAGTGTTGTGTGTTGTGTGCACAAGGCAGAGGCTGCTTGATGAAAGGCAGAGGATCCCTGATAGATGGCTTCTCTGATGAATAGGATCTCTGATGAATGGAATCTCTGACGGATAGAATCTTTGATGGATCGGATCTCTTCCGTTCATCTAACGATGTCACTTCACGTCATTGTGGTCACTTCTGGCTGACCATAGCCGGTTGTGGTTGCAAGGGCGTCTTTGCAGCTCTCTGCAATGAGAATAAAAGCCTGAAGTTAACATCCAAGCTTTTCTCAGCCATTCGATTCTGTATTTCACTGTCCACTTTGATTTGTCCCCCCCCCCATTATACAGTATAACCATATAAACAAGGAAATTCAGCTAAGAAATACGCTTTTTTCTCAGCTCCCAAACAAGCTATTGTCGGCTCTTTTATTTTCCCCTCAAACCAGATAAGAATTTAAAACTCTTCAACAAGCTTAATTTCCAAATATTGCTATAAAAAAGCTATTTAAAATAACGCTACAGATTTGCACTGAAAAAAAAATAAATCTCTACATTCCTTTTATTGTGCTGTTGTTTCATTAAAGGAGGCATTCAAAGATGATTCCTTTCCATTTCGTCTCATCCTCATTTCCCCATGTACACTGCATAATATAATACGCTTCAGTGCATTCATCTGGTCACACAAACATCTCAGCCTGCTCATTAGAAGTGTATATTTTACATAGGTTCATGCTGCACTGAGCATCTCAGATGGTTGATAGAATTCACTTTATGTATTGGATTTCCGCCACAGCGCACCGCAACAGATTAACTGGACATTTATGACGGTGTGTGACAAAATACTGATTTTCACCAAAGGATTTGTGACTCGAAAACAGTCAACGTCTTGGGAATCGTGATTACCAGTTTACTGACTCAGAACACATTTTAATTATCAACCGTCAACCATAGAAATAACACATGCATGCACATATTATGGAATATCACAGCACGAGTTTCTTTGCAAAGATGTGCAGCGCTTTAGCACCAACCAAACATGTTTATTGATCTAAGAATGTACACAGAGATTCACCACTCCTCTGTGATATAATCCAGGCCCCTCTGGATCTCACACACACACACAACACACACACACACACACACACACACACACACACACACACACACACACCGAGCAGTATTCCACCACACAGTGCTGATTAAGGAAGCCTCGGGGCTCACCGATGTTGCTTGTAAAACCCTATTAGCAACAATTAGTGTATTAGAAGGCAGCCGCCCGGGACCAGGAGAATATCCATAGCTCACATCTATGTGATGGTGATGTTGCTGCTGAATTTCAGTACTGACTCTATGCTCTGCCACATCATTATACCTCCATCGGAAAGCAGGCAACCTGAAACTGACAGTGCCGCTTACAGCCAGACGATAATCAGGCAGGTTATTTATAGGTGAAAACCAGATGCGAGTTATACAATCAGCTTTGGAATTTTTGACACCCATTGATAAAGATGCATGTAGCTGATTGGTTTAATTTCAATCTATATTAAACCTTCAATTAAAGGAAATTTATTCTATTAAAAGAAATATATATTCGAATCGAAAAAATACAATTATCAATAGACTTAAAAAAGGGGTACGGTGGCTTAGTGGTTAGCACGTTCACCTCACACCTCCAGGGTCAGGGGTTTGATTCCCATCTCGGCCATGTGGTGTGTGGAGTTTGCATGTTCTCCCCGTGCCTCAGGGGGTTTTTCTCCGGTTTCCCCCCGGTCCAAAAACATGCACGGTAGGTTGATTGGCACCTTGGAAAATTGTCCCTAGTCCCTAGTATGAGTGTGTGTGCCCTGCGATGGATTGGCATTCCGTCCAGGGTGTATCCTGCCTTAATACCCATAGACGCCGGAGATAGGCACAGGCTCCCCGTGACCCGAGGGAAGATCGGATATAGCGGTAGAAGATGAATGAATGACTAGCCTTAAAAAAAAGTGCACAAAAATGTTTTAATTTATATTATTCCCAATTTTTGGCCTTCCTGTTTTTCTGTAGAATGTTAATATTAGGCAACAAAGAGGCAACATTTTCTAATTCAATCGTTTCAAAATGAGACAAAATTAAACACCAATGTCTTCTTTTAGGTAAAGATTTAATACAAAACAAAGCTATTTCCAGGACACATCTATTTTGCCATCACATACAGTGGAAGACAAAAAAAGGAAAGAAAATGAATGACAGTTGGTTCTTTACCATAACGATTTAACACCATTTTGACGTACAGTACAATCAGGTACCACCTCTACACTATTATCAAGCTATTTGGAAACTATTATTCATCCGAGTATAAACATAAGAAGCCTCGATTTCACTGAACACTATTAGAAGCTGGGACATTTAGACCTTTCAGTAGAAAAAAGGACCTAAAAGAAATCATCCAATTGAACAAAAAATGGTTCAGTGACCATTGAATACGCTGACCTTTCTCCTGACCTTTACCTCAGAAAGAAACTGTGGAATGAGCCGAAGAACAAAGTCCACCAGTAACCTTAAATCTTACATAGACATATGCCTCAGCCAAAGACAAACAGAAAGGTTACATAATGTTTAATGAACCAATGACCTTTTAGATGACTATAGTTTCATCCTATGTGATGTACACGACATGGTCAAAATAGTATAAACACCATTATTTACATGTGTGGGGGGGGAAGATATTTAAATCATTTGCATTTGCCAACAGGAACACAAAGATGACTTTAAAGCAGAATGCAATTTCCCATTTTTAACAACATTGTCAGA
Organism: Kryptopterus vitreolus; assembly: GCA_030449085.1. Classification (NCBI taxonomy): domain Eukaryota; kingdom Metazoa; phylum Chordata; class Actinopteri; order Siluriformes; family Siluridae; genus Kryptopterus; species Kryptopterus vitreolus. Next base: position 5,246,303 of record JACRUU010000020.1, read on the forward strand.
CAGACAGGGAGACTGTTTAACCGCTTATTAGAGGGATTTTACGAGCGTTCAGAACATTGCGGCTTCAGAAGGACAAAAGATGAAAACATTCTCCTTAGAAAACATCAGAGCGAACAACAAATCAATGTCAGAGAACCTGGAATGCAACCATGAGCTCATTAAAAGCCAAATTGTTGAAACCAGTGAAACAAGAGGAGCAACAAAAGGAAGCTAGATTCTTTCAAGGAAAATGCGGTGGCGGCTTTGAGAAAACGACTGAGAGACCACAAAGGACAAAGAAGAGCAGAGGAACGTTGGAAAAAAAAGATGCAATGCATCATATAATCAAGAAGGAACTACTATATCTCAGGAATATACCAAGGATGATCAGTTTACCTTAGTTTGGTTTAGAGTCATCGAGTGCATGTTCACGTCAGAGCCGATATTCCTACTGAAGGCAGGGGTGTAAACTGAAGTAGACGATTACAGTAATTACTACAGTAATTAAGGACTTTATCTCAATTCCAAAACAAACGTCATATTGTATAGCCCTATGGCTATTATATAACGCATTGGTCATTAGACGGGTCATATACTGCAATTGGTAAACATAATTATAATGGCCAAGATGACATATTCAACTGATGTATGAAAGTAGCATATACAAAAAATCCACCGATCAAGATAGAATAGAACTTGTTCGAGTCAGCATGTTCTGTGTGATTTGTGAATTGCGAACCAGTTCGGATTATTATCAATCTCCATTCAGACTTGCCTTTTTTCCATTTCAAGCAGAAAATGAATAAAATGGTGCAGCTGGGTATGACAGAGGAGACTTCAGGACTACCTCCTCGACTATATGTGCAAATGGTCCAAAAATGTATAAATAACTTAATGAAGCCATTGTTCTTAACATGTTTAAACACTGTCAGTGAATTCTGGATTACAAAACTGGGGATCAACTAGCAAAAGTCTGGACACATCTATAACCCATTTTTGCACAAAGGGTTTGTTTTGTTCTTGGTATTATCGGTGCACCAAGGATCTTTAAAGAATAGAATGAAGGGAGTTTATAGGCTTTATTTGCAGATTTTTGTGAAGGGTTGCTGACTTTTAAGCCTCAGGGCAAAAGCACACAGAAGGGGAAATGTGTATTCAGGCAGAAGCTGAAAGCCTGCGCCATTCAGGAACTCGGCAGACCACAAAATCATACTGAGCAGAAAAGCATATTTGGCATGATTAATTAAATGTGCTGCTACTTACCTCACAGCTGTACTTATGCTCCAGCCATTTAATGAGCTGCTGAAATCTGACAGGAAGGAGCATTTGCGAACGACATAAAAAGCCTTGCATGCTACAATACACAGAAGCCAACAGTCTTCAATGTTGAGACTAGCAGGGGGGGGATGGGGTGTAGCTCAGTGGTTTAAGGCCTACTGATCGAAAGATCGGGGTTCGAGCCCCGGGAATCACCGAGCTGCCACTCTATGCTATGCTCTATACAACCCCCTATGCTCTGACCCTGCGCTTCCAAACAAGCTGGGATATGCGAAGAAAGAATTCCACTGTAATGTATATGTGGCTATGTATAAAGGCTATGCAATTACAGAACAGGCCACTCACTGCTATACGAGCATAATGGAAAGATGTTTCACGTGGCCTCTTCAGCCTGTGTACTCACATCAACAGAAAGGAAACAAGGTATAATGTAACTCTTCGGCCATACACACTCAGTCCATTTGATAAATCTGATAATCTAAAGCTGGCATTCACTTCTGTGCTTCCAGTGACAGTGTACAACTTGAACCACTAAGGTTCAGTAAGTCTTCTAGACTGTACTAAAACAGTCAGTGTTACAGCATATCTAAACTTTCATGAGCACACATCTCATGCCAGTGAAAATAATTTTGTCCCGATTGGAAAAAAGTGGCAAACCAAAGTAAAATAAATGTCACTGTGACAAATCATTTCAAACTCTACACTTTTGAGGCCCTGCATGAGGGAGGCTTAATGGCAAAAGAGATGGATGACCATCCAGGGAGCTGTTAATATGCCATAATATTGAGCAGCCTCTGTCTGGGGTCAACTCACCAACTGAAGTTTAAAATGAACCTTTAGCAAGTAGACCGGGTTATTTTACGATTGCTAATCAAATGCTGGACAGGAACGCAGACAGATGTCCTTCAGTAATCTGTGTGTCCCTTATTTGCTTATGACACAGAAAAAAGCCAGAAAACATGAAACATTACAACGACTAAAGGTTTGGCTACAGTGTCAAATTTAAATAATAACAGAATGCAATTTTTTTTTAACTCCTTTCACCCCTAAACGCATATGTTAATCACAGTTGTCACAGTCACAGTGAGGGAATGTCAAACAAAAAATGTTTATTAATATAAAATTATATATATATATATATAAAAAATGATATATATATATAATATATATATATTTATTAATATAAAATTATATATATATATATATATATGTGTTGGGACGAAAACTAAAAGGGCTAGAAAATTAAGCGTTACTGAAAAGAAACAGTCTATGAAAACTTCTATAAAGTTTTCCATGTCATCCACAAATGCAGGTTAACCTGATAGGTCACACCCTCCCTTTTGGTACTCACAGCTAAAAATGACCTACCTAATTTTCACCATCAACACCGAAACGTATGTAGAGGTTTTCGAACATGTTTCTTAGGGAAGGCATTGCAAATTTCCAAAATATTAAACCTCATACTGCATCTATACAAAGGTCTGAATTGGCCTTCCTGCAGTCCAGACCTTGTATCAATTACCAAACATTTGGTGCATTATGGCATGAAAAATGGGGCAACATTCCCAAAACTCATACCTCACTTAACAAATATATAAAAGAAAAGGAACTGTTAGAAAGTGTCAAACATTGAAGTATGTTGTATATATAAAATAAAACAATGCCTTATATTGTATGTATATTTTCGTTGCGCTATTGTGAATAAAATTCATGCCATTTGCAAATATTGCATTCTGTTTTTTATTAACCAACTACAACATACTGTAATAATGCAAAATGTACTATATTAAAATGAATACCTTTATGTTTAATACTGATATAAGTTAATATTGTAATATTATGGTATTTTTTAATATTGAACGTGTCAGTGAGAAGCTTGGAACTTGTACTGGATGTATTTGACCACTAGATTAATTTTTTGAACTGGTCATGAATATCCGTGGCAACCCTGATAATGGCATGTCGAATGATGAAACAGCATACAGAGAATTGGTCATGGAGCACGCAGTTCATTTTCTGCCAAGGCCACAGTCGCCACCGTTGCTATTTTTACACGGACTGCATCTTTCTCAGCAATGGCAGAGGAAATTATACGGCTTTTCTAGTAGATAAATCAACCATCACAACATGTCAGCCCAGGTTACTTGCCCTCGGCGTGATTCTACCAATGAATGCTGGAAACAAACACAACAGTGTGAAAAAGGCTGTAAATATCACTAAATATGATTCCTACATTCTATTTACAATGTGGTGTTCTGTATCATGTTGCCTATTTGTTTTCTACATTTTTCCATATTTCATCAGTACTAAATATTAAGGTTATATAAATGAAAATACAATAAACAGACACTATGTTTTATTTACTGGGTTTTCTTCAATTAAAGTTAGGTCAGTCTGATCAGCGCTTCCTTTCTTTCTTTTGCCAGTCTACAAATTGATTTTGCACAAATTATTGTGTATGTTAAAAGTGATTATATATGAATTCATCTACTATAACGTGTTAGTAAACAAATAGAAGCTTAATGCTCAACTATGTCTTTTAAAGAAAAAAAAAGAATGTTTCGTTATAAAAGATCTTCACTTCCTAAGATAAAGTTTTCACACTGATTGGAACGTTATATCCACCGACATATTTCTACTATCTATCTTTCGACAGAGCCTAACCTATCAAGCTGAAAACAGAATAATGGCTCAGGCGTGAATCAGACAGGCAAAAAAGGTCGACTTGACAGCACCCGGTAATAAAGAACGTCAAGCAAATTAGATGCTTTATGCACATGCTTCTTCACCCTGCTGTTGCCGCTCGCTCACTATTACTTTGGGTTTTATCATATTACAGGCCTGTGTTGTTAGATTGCACCATCTCAGTTCTTGAAAAAGGTTCTGAAGAATTACACAACGGTTTTATGAGAAACAATTGTTCATTGTAATGTTTACTTGTACAGATATTTAAAAAAGAAAAAAACGTAGTACTAGTAACAGTATAATTATAATGTCCTGCAAAAACTCATAATACTGATTTGTTTAAGGTTTTCCCTGTCGACTGGTGTTTGTGGTCTGGTTTCTGTACCTGTACAGATTGTAGGATCAGTGCTGCAGGAAAAGTCTCCAGAGGTCAGGAGGAAAGAGGTCCCTTCTTTCTTGCACTTGTCTCGTTTGTGCGAACGGCAGAGGGTCCACCTTTCGCTGGGAGACAGCGGCTCGTCTTCAGATAAAGCCACGTCGCCGTTTTGCTTGGAGTCTACAAGAGAAACAAAAGCAAACAAAGCACATGAGTTCTAATCCATTTTCAGATTTTTGGGTGTCATGCAGGAGGACCTTTTTACCTGAGCGGTTCCTTCCAATGTTTTCCTCAGGTGCAAGTGGGCATGTGTCACTTTGGGTGCTATTTCTGGGTGAGTTGCTCTCAGATTTTCCAAACGATGCCGAGTCCAGGACTGCGTCTGGGTTTCGGTGGTGGCGTTTCCTCTTCTTGGGCAGCTTCTGCTTCGCCATGGCCAGGGAATAGTACATTCCAAAATTGTTCACAATAACCGGGACCGGCATGGCGATGGTTAGGACGCCTGCTAACGCGCACAGAGCCCCAACCATCATACCCAGCCAGGTCTGAGGATACATGTCCCCATAACCCAGCGTGGTCATAGTGACCACAGCCCACCAGAAGCTGATCGGAATGTTCTTGAAATGCGTGTGGCTGTTTGTGTACGGATCGTCAGCATCTCCGCCAATGCGTTCTGCGTAGTAGATCATTGTAGCGAAGATGAGGACGCCAAGAGCCAGAAAGATGATAAGGAGGCAGAATTCGTTGACGCTTGCGCGCAGTGTGTGGCCAAGCACTCGCAGCCCAACGAAGTGACGAGTGAGCTTGAAGATCCGCAGGATCCTCACAAAACGCACCACTCTCAAGAATCCCAGCACGTCTGTGGCAGCTTTGGAGGAGAGTCCGCTCAGACTTATCTCCAAGTAGAAGGGCAGGATAGCCACAAAGTCAATGAGGTTCAACATATTCTTGATGAAGAGGAGCTTGTCAGGGCAGCAGATGATGCGCACCAGGAATTCAAACGTAAACCACACCACACAGATACCCTCCACCAGTGTGAGTGCGGGATTTGTCACCACCTCCAGAGTGAACACCACCTTGCTAGCGTTGCCATCCGAAATCACTTTGGTGCGGTTCTGGATTTCATTGAAGGCCTCGTGGGTCTCAAGGCAGAAGTTGGTGATAGACACCAAGATGAAAAACAGAGAGACAAAGGCTACAATCTGCAGGATACAAAAAAACCCAAAAAAACACAATGTTACCGTCAAGATTCTGTTTGTCCAAAAAGTTTCACTGTGAAACATTACATTTAACGATATTCTTTATGTTGGTCTAAATGGAAACGTTTTATACTTTCATTATACGTTCAAGAAAATAACAGCCGAATGGAAGGGCATACAAGTATGGGTAATGTTCAGTTTAGTACACAAAATATTTGTAAAGTATTGCTTCATAAACATTTTTGAAAAAATTGTAAGTAAATTATAAGTAATAAAAGTTCATGTTAAATATAAGCTATGTAAAATGTATATTATATGTTGTTTCAATTGTTATAACTTCAGTATGCGGTTGGCTTTTTTATATACCATGTTGAATAAGTTAATATAATATTTGGTTATATTAAGAAATGTACATCATGAACTGATTAAATCAAATACTGTAATTGTCTCACATCACAATACCACAAGTCCCCATTACAATAAAAGTGCGGAGAGAATCGGTGAGAAGTCAAGCACTGTTTTCAAGATAAGATGTCATTATTCAAACTAAAGCATAATCATAGAGCATCAAACAATGCGTATGATATGAATATGGAAACAGCACGATATATTAATAGCAATGATAACTCCATTAGCTGGAACATTTGTGGTTTCCTCAGTTCAATTACGCACAGCAGGCTGGCTTTCATTTCACTTTGACGACAGTAATAAGTGTCACAAAAAGACAAAAATAAAGACAAGCTTATTATCGTATGAACCATTTATGCAAAAGAAGCATGAATAAAACATTGGGTCATTATTTAATTAATTCATCATACAGATTATATCAAATGTTTTATTTTTGTTTAATAATAAGAAAGTGGCTTAGTGGTTAGCACGTTTGCCTCACACCGCCACGGTCCGGGTTCGATTCCCGTCTCAGCCATGTGTGTGTGGAGTTTGCATGTTCTGCCCGTGCCTCGGGGTTATTTTTCTCCGGGTTCTCCGCTTTTCCCCCGGTCCAAAAACATGCACGGTAGGTTGAATTGACACCTTGGAAAAATTGTCCCTAATGTATGAATGTGTGTGTGAATGTGAATGTGTGTGATTGTGAGTGTGTGTGTGGCATGTGATGGGTTGGCATTCTATCCAGGGTGTATCCTGCCTTAATGCCTATAGACGCCTGAGATAGGCACAGGCTCCCCGTGACCCGAGGGAAGATCGGATAAAGCGGCAGAAGATGAATGAATGAATGAATAGAATAATGTAAATTATATTACATTTAAACTAAAAAAATCCGGTTATATCCGGTTATAGTGAAAACTTTATTGGGCCTTAAGATATAAATGATATTTCACATTATAGAGGCTGTTCTCATGCACATTAGAACCCAAAACCAGAGCAAAATCTGTACTGTGGGTTACCTGCTATTTGGTAGGTTGGGTTTCATTCTGCATTTGATGGGAAACACATCTCTGTTTCAAAGAAAGGCCAGATTGCAGTGTTCACCAAGATTTCATTATGGTTCAATATACAGCCGACACGACAGGTTAAGTTAAAGGGCAATCTGTATTTATTAGAATAGCAACCAAAGGGTTAATTGTTCTCATGTAAAATGGACATCTGACACATGCGACCTTCTCTGAGAGTGCATTAATTACTAAATAAGATAACATAACCAATCTAAGCAAGTGATTTATTAAACAAAAACTGACAAATGGGAGGAATGGACATAGAAGGAGAAAGTATGAAAAAACATTTCACAGCCGGTGGCATGTTTGTATATCAAGGAGAAGAAGCCAACAAGCTGGACAAAGGGGCTGAAGATTGAGATTGTTGGCATCACCAGGTCGGTGTGTTTACATGTTTGCCTCAAAGTGGAATCAATGGTAACAGAACACTCGCAGCTGTTTAAATATGCGCGTGTCAAACACACTCAGAGATTTTATCTATACAAAATCGTCTTTACTAGCTAAGACAGCTTACACTCCAGATCACAGAAAGACAGACAGACAGACAGACAGACAGACAGATAGATAGACTGATGGACTGATTGATTGATTGACTACACCTGCTCCATTCATGTGATTTATGATATGCAGGAAATGGCTGCTATAACAGTACAGAACTAAGACCACAATGTTTCTATCGCCTATAAAAATAAATACAGTATTTAATAAACCCTACTTTCAAAATTGATCTAATTTTTTTTCATGAAGAGTTGAATTAATGTTTCATTTACAATCTTTTAATTCAATGTACCCATAAGCTTGACTTCAGCAACAGACATTTTGTGTTGTTATTGTATATGTGTATGTGTGTGTATTGGGTGGGGGGGAGCAGTTTAATATCTAATACTAATACTTAAACTAATCCCACTGGGATTAGTTTAATATCTCTTGCTTTGTCTCTTCTAAAGTCTCTAATCTGTCCCAGATATTTGGTCTCTAAGATCTAAGATAAATCCACACAATCACACACACACACACACACACACACACACACACACACACACACAAATCCAGGTCAAGGTTGACATGTCCTGATGTTTCTAATCTTGGAACAGTCATCAATAACACTATTATTGCAACACCCACAGAAGAGGCTCTTGTGGGCTGCTACACAAGTGTGTGTGTGTGTGTGTGTGTGTGTGTGTGTGTGTGTGTGTGTGTGTGTGTGTGTGTGTGTGTGTGTGTGTGTGTGTGTGTGTGTGTGTGTGTGTGTGTAATAGCCTGAACGGCTGAACACTGTCTCCCATGGCAGCTGTTCATTATACCTCTATGTGTCTTTGGAATATTACCCAGCAGGTTTAGCACCTGTTGCTCAGTCTGGGATTCCTGCTCCATTAATAAGATTTGTCCAATAGACTTCTGGGAAAAACAATATTCAGTATCACTCAAATGCATTAGCGCTCACAACCCTGCCATCTGGTTGACAGGATAACATTCCACACATTTACAGCATCGCCCCTTCTCGGTTCTTTCAGCAAGCGGTAAACAATTTTAAAACACGAAACAAGAGAATTTCCTTTCAACTATCACTAATGGATAGGATCTGTTCATGTCGCGTGTATCGTTTTGCTTTTGAATGAGTTGCTGTCCACCATACTTGGAAATAAGGTATAAAAGGTATAAAAGGTATAACTTCACAAATTTATTTGTGAAGACAATGTATTATGCTTATTATTATTATTATTTGTGTTTTTTTAAACATATTCCTCAAGTATAAATTGATTGATTGATACTCAGATTTAATGTTTACTTGAAAAAAAAAACAGGTCAAGTTATCTATTTGCTCAGAGCTTTAATTTCTTATATACCGGTAAAAATAAATACTATAATATAGCTGACATGCAAGCCATGAGAGCCCTGTGTGTGTGTGTGTGTGTGTGTGGGGGGGGGGGGGCAGGGAACATATGGTGGTGTTAAAGAGAAGCAAAAAACAACAATACATTTAATATTTAATATAAAACCCTCTTAGAAGTGACTTGAATAATGTCCAACAATACAAACAATAAACACAGCTGACATTTTATATAAAGACCTGCTTAAATCTGGAGCTGTAATTATCAAACAACTGTTTTTAAACACTTTCCAAACCATCGCCGTACCCTGAATTGCCGTTACATTTTTTTAGTCAGTTATTATCTCTATTATCTCATTAATTGTCTCAAACAGCACACGAGCACGTATTTTATTTTCTGAAACGAACTTAAAGACACATTCCATTTATAATGGCGAGCAGTGAAGACGCTGCACCGACGCATCTGTCGTTGGCAGTGAGAGATTAACATGCCAATTGACTCATCTAGCATTTATTAGCGATGAATAAGGCATACGCCGGAGCTCACATCGAAAAATATGTGAAGTTTGGCAGGTTTGATATAGTCAAATAAATGTGTATTATTCGAATGCTTTCCATCTTACTCCTCACCCCCACCATCCACATAAAAACAAAGCTGTTTGTTCGCCATATTGACAAAAACAAAAATACTAAACAATACAACAAAACCATACAAAAACACATCTTGACTGACATGTTGTTTTGTTAAGATAAGTGACGTGGACAAAAGTTTGGCACCCTTTGGTCAATGAAAGAAAAAGTCACAATGGTCACAGAAATAATTCGAATCTGACAAAAGTATACGCCGGAGCTCACATCGAAAAATATGTGAACAAAAGCTTCACTGTTTGGCAGGTTTGATATAGTCAAATAAATGTGTATTATTCGAATGCTTTCCATCTTAGCTGTGTGTTTTGGGTCTCCTCACCCCCACCATCCACATAAAAACAGCTCGAATAGCCCAATGGTCACGCATGCCCACAAGACAAGCCCCTGCCTCAGAATGTGTAGTGACTGATAACTAAATAATAGCTCATTAATATTTCTTGAAGACAAAAACAAAAATACTAAACAATACAACAAAACCATACAAAAACACATCTGTGATTCACTTGTTCATTAAAAAAAAACAATAAGTCATGGCCAAACAGGAACATCTAAACAGTTCCATTTAGCCAGATCCCTGGTCCTTTGGTTATCTTACAACATTTGATATTATATATTATATATATATAGTTTTGTATATATATATATATATATATATATATATTTATGTATATATATATATATATATATATATATATAGTATATAGATAGATAGATAGATAGATAGATAGATAGATAGATAGATAGATAGATAGATAGATAGATAGATAGATAGATAGATAGATAGATAGATAGATAGATAGATAGATAGATAGATAGATAGATAGATACTGTGCATCGTCCGGCCATAAATATATACAGACACCTGGCCATTCACTCAATTGGAGTTGTACATAATTTTTCTGAAAGTATGACACTTATGTCATTAGCCTATACTCTTTTAAGAAGTTTTTCTACACAATTTTGCAATTTTGTAGTGTGAAAATATGATAATTTTAGACACTTTTATATAAACATGGGAGGGAGTAGGCTAGTGGTTAAGGCGCTGAGCTACTGATTGGAAGGCTGGGGGTTCAAGCCCAGGTATCACCATTCGCCACTCTTGGGTCCTTGAGCAAGACCCTTAACCCTCTGTGTTCCAGGGGAAGCAGCGTATTATGACCCCAACTTCCAAATAAGCTGGGATATGCAAAGAAACACTTTCACTGTGTTGTAACGTGTATGTGACAAATTCTATTCTTCTCTAAAATAATGTCATTATTTTTATTTATCACTTTATTAAGAGTTTTTTTAATAGAGTTTATAGAACACCATGACAAATTCCATTTGAAAGACGTAAGCCATGATATAATTCCGATTGTGAAGAGCATTAATGAGGTTGATGAGGTGGTCTGGGGCACAGCCCTCTTTCCAATTCATCTTAGAGATGTTCAGAGAGTTTGAAGGTCAGGACTTTGTGCAGCCTACTACGCTTCAGAGCCAAACGTTCACAGAGCCAAACATCACCGAATAGGATTGAGCTAGTTATAACGTATAAAGCAATTATGTGCCGATATCTTTTTTTGTTGCAAATGTTTGGGAGAAAGCAGCAGGAAAACGGTAGCGAAAAACATTTTATAATGTGGATGACAAACCATGAAATTGATATTAGTCAAATCGATTAGACACATAACCAGGACTCAAATGTTTCCATAATATTCATATGATTTCACACTCAAATGGCAACACATTACTTTTTAAACTGCATTCTAATTGCAAAGTCCAAAACAAACTGCGGTTACATCAATCGACCAAACCAACAGTGAAGCTGGATTTAAAATGGGTATGAATGACATAATGCGTAGGCCAAAATAAACAAATCAGTGTGACATCTTTATTTTGTAATGCAATACGAAACAATATTATTAAACTGCTGATTAAAATCTGCTGTCACTTCTGCAATATCCAAATATAATATCACAGGGAGATATATTTGAAATCAATAAATGGATTATTTCTCCCCAGATGATTTAATGTTCTTTGATTTCTTTTGTGACTCGCTTTACCCTTCCAGCTGCGGAATTGTGCCTAATTGTGAAAAATGTATCTATGACAGTGTAATGAGCTAGGTGTGAGCTATTAGATCAGATATCACGTCAGCTATGATGTCGGTATTTATGCTCTTTGCTTGAAATCACATTTTGATCGATTTTTCTATGCTTTTGCGGGTCAATCTAATTTTTTTTGTTATAATGTCAATTATACTAAATGTCATTATTGTTCTACAATAATTAGCAGGTTGCCGATATGTCATTTACAGGATAATTCAATTAACTAAACACATTTTCTGGTTGCCTTGAAAATACAGTCTACAAACCTCGGTGTTTCAATAGGAAAAAAAACATTAGTGACACTGTAGCCGATTAGCATAAAGAAGGCACGATACCACCCTTAGCCTTTTGGTTTACCTCCATGCCAAATAGTTTATCATGCCACACAGCCGTCGTTGGGCCTCCCACAGGTTTTTTCCAAAGCACACTGGGATTGATAGTGACAGGCTCCTTGCACGCCACGAAGACACCCGCACTGTGTTCATAAAAGGCCCCCTCTGAGATCTAATCATAACATACTGTACACAAAGGACTTCTCAGGCATTTGTGAGTGTACATATGCGTGTGTGTGTGTGTGTGTGTGTGTGTGTGTGTCTGTTTTGTGGGGGGATGTTAAGTCACACAAGGGATTGCTGCAGGTTTAGTTAAGTAATTGCCATTAATGCGTCTGTCCTTGTGCTTGCGTATTGCGCAATAATTTCACAGCACCAGTCCCCCTACATCCATTATATAATTAAATGTTCCTTATATCATTTAAATGTTCTTTTAAAAGCAATTATATCTACTGAGGTCATTCCCTGCTCATTCTCTCAGGTTGGACAGACTGCTGAATTCAAACCAAGACAAAAGCCTACATATTATTAACAATCTAGATGTCATATAACTAGTACACATTTATAACTGCATTATTTTCTCCTTTTTAGAAGAAGAAACCATTTATTTTATTTTTGAGGTCTTCTTTATATATTTCCAACACTGCAACAGGTTAATTGTCCTCTGGGATAAAAAATGTGATCTGTCTGTCTATCTATTTCTATTAATATGGCAAGATTGCATATGAACAGCATAAGGCTACAACATAATGTAGTTTTAAGTAAAATGAATCATAATTAAGGCATTTGACATTGACATTTTAATTATACAATTGGCTACTATCTTATGAGCAAACAAGTAATAAGCAGTTAAGAGGTGACAAAACACAGTCTAGCAAGTCACTAGTGTGCTTTCAGACATATCCTTGCTAAGCCGTATTCAAAAGACCAGCTATGCACAAGGTTGCAGCAATATTCCCAGGCCAACCGAGGCCGGGAAAAACCATCACACCGACCTTAAACTAGCCCGATTATGTCAGGCGCTGAGACAGAGAGAGACATTTTTCTTCCTTTTCTCAACGTTTGCAAGGTCACCGCAGTGCGCTTGTATTTCTAATGTACAGATATAATCTCTCTTACAGTCTTTGTAATATATAATAAGACAGTGTACGATACGCTTTTTTTTTCTTTTGTAGAAATGGTTTCGAGATAATTCCATGCCATATAACGAGTATTTTAAAACTTTAAATGACAAATGTTCATAATTGGAGTATAGGGTTTAATGTTCCATGCCCCATCGGGCCTCCATTTAACACTTGTTGCTGTTTTCGATTTGTGAAACACCAAAAATATGTCCAAGGAATGAAATAAAAACATCGATCCATGATTTGCACAGCTACAGGATATGTAAGTAATTCATTGGAACAATTATTTTTGTCAAATACTAAAATTTTTTGGTCACTCTAAAGATGTAATGATTGTTTCAGTGGCATTTATAAATGTATGAGTTGTAAGTAAGGACTTAATGACCTCACATTTGTTGAATAGCTGATATTTATATAGTTCCCTTAGAGATGAAGCATGGCTAATTTGCATACCCTTAAACTATTAGTCGGGTCAACACTTCTGCAGCAGATTTTTACCCATAAATATCAACACAGTGTAATCCATAAAGGAGTGGGGGCACGGTGGCTTAGTGGTTAGCACGTTCGCCTCACACCGCCAGGATCCGGGTTCGATTCCCGTCTCGGGAATGTGTGTGTGGAGCTTGCATGTTCTCCCCGTGCCTCAGGGGGTTTTTCCCCGGGTTCTCCGGTTTCCCCCGGTCCAAAAACATGCACGGTAGGTTGATTGGCACCTTGGAAAATTGTCCCTAGTGTATGAATGTGTGCGTGAATGTGTGCGTGAATGTGTGTGTGTGCCCTGCGATGGGTTGGCATTCCATCCAGGGTGTATCCTGCCTTAATGCCCATAGACGCCTGAGATAGGCACAGGCTCCCCGTGACCCGAGGAAGATCGGATAAAGCGGTAGAAGATGAATGAATGAATCCATAAAGGTTTCCTAAATTGCTTTCATTTCTTATTTTATTTTTGATGTGTGTGTGTGTGTGTGTGTGTGAGGGAAGTCGTAATTTGTTAAATGAAAAGTTTCACGTTTTGTGGTATAAACTCAGTAGTTATAAGTTAACCATTAATTAGATTTTGTCTTCTCTTGTTTGTCTTCTCCTGTCTTCTCCCGTCACAGCAGATGGACAGCGTATCAGATTTGGCGCATGTTTTACGCTGGATGCCCTTCCTAACGCAACCCTCCCCATATTTATCCGGGATCGAGGAATGCACTGGCTTGCCTGTGCCAACCTAACGTCTGGGGTAGACTGGGGAATTAAGGGCCTTGCTCAAGGGCCCATGACATAACTATTAATTAACCCTTTACAAATATTTCTATAGGCTCATGAAGGCCTTTAAACACCACCCTTAAATGCATTTTTACACAGAAATCTTTTACACAGAAATCATTGACAAAAACTCAGCAATCAACAAACAAGTGCAAAGTTCAAAGAAAGTTATGCACTAATGTTTACTTTAAAGGCTTAAGTGGAAGTTAATGAGACAAATTGCTTTCATGAGCGGCATTATTATCTTATGGTACTTTTTACATTCGTGTGAACATTAACCTCACATTCTCCTGGGTGGCAGAAGCACTCTGAGAACAACAGCATCGACAGATAAACTGGCCAATATTTATATTGTGGTCATATTGATCATTTTTTTTCATATCCTGCATTTTACCATCCAGTGAATTCATTCGGATGATGGAGTAGAAACCACCAGGCATTGGCGACTGCTATGGTCCTTCATGTATCGTAGGACGGCCAGGACAATTCATGCAGCCTTTATAAAAGCAGCCCGAAATGTTAATTTGGATTTGTATTTAGATCGGACAAAAGAGAGGGTTTTTTTTTTGATGCTTGAAGATGAAATGCAGCAGCCCTATTCATTCCTCCATTGAATGAATGAATCAAGCGCGTAACTGACAGGAACAGACACCTGCAAGCAGAAAGCAGCCAAAGACACGACGCTCCTCATGCCTTAGCCAATTACCCAGCTAGTGATTAATTATGGCTGAGCCACAGCAGGAACACACTAATGATCAGGTAGAACTTTAACACACATACACACACACACTAACAAGTAATTCTCTGAAACGGTAGCACAGGTTTACAGAGTGGGTCTAGATCACAATAATGAGTCACCGAACAGTTAAAACAGCCTAAAGCTTGTGGTTGAGCAATGACATTTACAACCGATCTGCATTCTAGCAAAGTGCATGTCAAGGAGGACAAATGCACTCGTTTCTGTAACGGATGTAGATTGTACAACATTAACAGACAAAGTCATGTGTGGGTGTTCTGCTGTCTGGAAGCCACGCTGCATGGGAATCATGGGCACTTTTAAGGTTTTTTAAGTTAAGTCTTGAAGCAAACTCATCGCTGCAAATCCGATTGATCTGTATGTGGAAAACCTTACCCTATACTACCCTTCCCCCCCCCCCTTCCCTTTCCTCCGACGGGCTACATTTCTTACCGATTAACCTCCTCGATTTTGCTCCTAATATCATTAGCCACCCTGAGAAGCAGTTATTCAGGAAACATAAGCCCTCCAGCTGATAATGCTCTGAGCAATGACGGAAGACGGCCACAGACCGCAGGAGGCAAACTAGCCTAGACCATGTTAGTGTCCAAGGTCCATTGGTTCGATGACATTAGAAACATTAGAATGCATTACAGAATATTTCGTTAAATCATAAGAGCTTTTTATCTATAGCAGTGTGAGTGGGTCTGCGCTGCGCCTGCCTTCGTGATCGCTTGTTCTCAAGATGAGTCAACCCTGTTGTTGGGAGCAATGCTTGCTTACAGGGTGCTCATTCAATTTAATTAAGGAACTGTGAGAAAAGTGTTTGCAAAATGATTGGTCATTTTCAGAGTAGAATTATAGATGTTAACAGGTTAATCACAGTAATAATCACTTAGACAGGTAAGGTCTACTGAAAACATTGGCGTGAGAGTTATGAGCGTATGCACTACTTAAACTACAACCCTAGTTTGTTGTTCGTCTTAGCATAATCTATCACACAAAAAATCTATATTATGGTATGGCATTCATTCATTCATTCATTCATCTTCTACAGCTTTATCCGTATAGCCTGTGCCTATCTCAGGGGTCTATGGGAATTAAGGAAGGACACACTATGGATGGAATGCCAACCCATTGCAGGGTACACACACTCACATAATCACACACACATTCATACACTAGGGACAATTTTCCATGGTGCCAATCAACCTGCTGGTTATGTTTTTAGACCGGGGGAAACCGGAGAACCCGGAGAAAAAACCCCTGAGACACCGGGAGAACATGCAAACTCCACACACACACACACACACACACACACACACACACACACACACACACATGGCCAAGACAGGAATAGAACCCGGACCCTGGCGGTGTGAGGCGAACGTGCTAACCACTAAGCCACTATCGTAATATCGATATTTTTGATAATACTACATTCATATTCCGTATATATGTCTGTAGAATCAATGATTGTGAAGGATCTGGATATAGAATTAATTATTTCCTAGTCAACAATACAATATACATTCAAATTTTAAACTGCTATTAGTATATATCATGGTAAGTGATGTGCTTTTTAAATGAACATAAAACCGATTCAAATCATGAAAACGCATAAAAACGTATTCAAACCACGTGCCAGATATGGCATTTAATCCAAGCTGAATCTTTTATGAGTATTGTGTATTCTACACTCTGACATATGGAAACGGGTAAAGTAAATAAAGTAGTTTAGCCGCCTCACACAACTGGCCTCCAAAGCTTTACTACTGCTACTGCTGCAGTTATAATCAGCAAAAGTACTCAAGAAAAATGAATACATTATGCTTTGACAAAGACTTAACACATTCTCCAGTTCGACAAAAGCACTCTGTGCACACTATATACATGGGGAGAGTAAATTGCCCAAGGATATTTACATTGTGGTCATATGGATCGTTTTTCAGATTCTGTCTTCCACTCTCTAGCGCATTAAGTCTAATGGTGTAGCTTAAACGTTTTCATACATTTAACTACTCGAAGACGCAACAAAATCACAGCAAAGTCTTTTATAAAAAAAAAAAAAAAAAAAAAAAAAAAGCATGGATCATCTGGATCAAAAGCAGGTTCCTTCTTCACATTAAGAAAGAAAACAAAGTTTTTGCATTATTCCTTATAAAACATATGTTCGATTGATGCGGACCCAATACTGGGGAAATCCCTGTGGTGTATATTGTATATGTATAATATTGCAACTAATGTGTAATAAAACATATTATTGTATTTTTTTCTTGTAAAAATGTATATTTTGAGACAACATTTACCTTAATCATTTCCTTAAGCTCATACTTACTTTTCAAGTACAAGCCGAAATCAACCAACGTTTACAACCATATGTAGTTCTATCCCAAACTGTAACCACAAAGATGGAAGAATAAAACTGTGTAGGATCTTTTTGGATGTGGAAGTATTATATCTTCTCCTCACTTCAACTAGGACATGCAAATACAGGGAAGGCAGACTGCACACCAGGTCTCCGCACCCTACAGTAATGTCCGAGTGGCTAAATGAGCCACACTCCAATCCCGAAGGACATCTTCCCAGAGGATTAGATATTGTTCTGATCAGACTCTGCTGTTTAACAACAGCCTGGTAAGTAATTTCTGTTCATGTTTATTTTATAACTATTTGATGGTTTTGAGGCCAGGGCTTTGTGTGGGTCAGTCAAGTTCTTCTACAGCAGTGTTTCTCAAATAGTGGCTCAAATAGTGCTTTTTGATTTTTCTATTTTTATTTTTTTTACTGTTCTATAATAAAGTGCAATACCACCCCACCACATTAGGGGGCAGTGGTGTAGGGGTCTTGTTTGCAGAACCGTCCAAATTAAATCGCGAATGAAAATGTCCGCCTGCCGTATCAGAATAAAGTGTAAGCACACACCCGCATCGGAGTTTGCGCAGAAGCACTGTTCTACAGCATAGTCTTTGTGCAGTACAGAACAGTCATGCTGGAATAGAAAATGGTCATTCTCAAACTGTTCCCACAACTTTGGACTCATAGCGTTGTCTCTGGTATGCTGAATTAATTTTCCTTGCCTGGAAATAAGAGACCTAGCAGTAATATGGAAACACAACCCTAAAACCAAAACTAAGACTGAGATGGCCACTCCAGAAATTTCACTTTATTCTGCTGTAGTCAATGACAAGTCAACATGGCATTGTGTTTTATCATGTCCAAGTACGTCCCATGTGCACCTTCCGGGCTAATGAGTGCAAATTGTCCTTCAATGCTTGTTGATAAAATGCAGCACTGGATGAAAGTTTTTATCCGGAGTCCAGAAACTTGTTGACCTTTTTAGCCACACACACTAATTCCAAGCAAAAACATCACAGTTAAGCATGATTACCTTTAAAAGCCATTCAAACTCATTTGTGTAAACTTGTGTGCCTGTTATCAGGAGAAAATCACCAGACTTTTGATCACAGTTATTTGGGTATTTTCTGTTGTCTTTATGATTTAAAAAGAGTAAATGAAGATGTTTGGCAATACTTGGATTCAGCCAACCACTAACTACGAGTACCACCGTGGGCCGTTTATTTTGTGTTATCCTTTATATTCTGCCAGGGTATGTAAATTTATGAGCACAGCTGTATGTATTTACGCATGCAATGCAATACCTACACTTTTTCCCTAACAAACTAGACTCTATAAATACCGTCACGTGATAATGTGTCGTTAAAGTTATGCTTGTACTGTAAGTGTAGCTCTAATTGTTTGTGTATTTCATGGCTAGATTATGTCCAACACAATTGCACACTGTACAGTGAGGCAACAATAAACACATCAGTGTCAGAAATGTCACTTATTCAATCGAAAACTTTTGTGTTCATGAAACTATTATATAAATAACAATAACACATCGTTTCTATATTTGATATAACCACACAACTGCGATGGCATTACTTCTCTGGGATAAACACACAACAAATCATCTATATTCACGTTTATTGTTGTATAACTTTTTTACATTGTGTAAAGTTGCTTTGAGACAATGTCAATTGTGGAATAAATTAAACTTGAAATATGGAATTAGCCGTGTCCAAGTAATCTGCATTTATTAAAAAAAAAAAAAAAAAAAAATATATATATATATATATATATATATATATATATATATATATATATATATATTGAAAGCTTAAAAAACACATGCATCAGCACATCTCACAAAGGATATTTAAGTTTCGAATGATGTCACTATTACTGTATAATCATCATATTGTCCATTACATGCTCCTACTGATTGTCTTTTTACTCCCTCTCAATGTTTCAGGACAGAGCTGTTAATGATAGGGACTTGGCTTTTTCCAAGTGCATTTACAGTAAATTCACACAGGTCTGGTTGAGCACAAACAAAAATACGTTTGCGAATGTCATTCATCAGTACAAGTATTTTAGTCAGCATTAATAATGTAGATCCATTTCCCAGCTGTCCTAATCGTGAAAAAATAATAATCGCGTAATGTTTATTTAGTTTCTATGCTGGCTTCTCTGTAGGGGTGATGTCTATATTCCATGAAGCTTTTACATTCATTATTTGGTTCATTTGAAGCAGCAATAGTTTCTATGGTTGCAAATATTTAACAGGTGTATCATAAAGACCGATTCATAGATAGAATTTGTTTTTCTATTCTTTATCAGCACATTACAATATGTTTTATTCTTATATAGTGAAACACGCCCTGACTGACACAAAGCCTTAGACACAGATACTCCTTTACACTATACACATGTCTTTTAAGGAAACAGTTTAGAAGATGCATATTATATTTTTACAAACGGTTTATTATTACCCTTACATAAAAGTATGTGTGAATGAGTTGTTAATCACCAAATCTGTCACTGTTAATATTGTCCATATTCTAATAATAGTGAATAACTGTCCTGGAAAATCTATCAATATTTAATCAACAGATTCATTTCAAATAATAATCAACAAAAAAATATGTTCTGATTGTCATAAAGTCTAAAGTCAATTCAACATTGAAACACAGAAAATAAGTTCATCTAATGATAAACTACTGTTATATGATTACTTCAAAATTGACACCGACAAAAAAAAAAACGTGGTTAAGGCATTGGGTTCTGGAATATAATTTGTGTAATTATTTATCGTTATTATCAATTGTCATGAATGAATCTTATCCTTAGAGCGACACCTAAAGCACTTCTTGTACGTCGCCCTGGATAAGGGCATCTGCTAAATACTGCAAATGTAAATGTAAATTGTTCATTTTATTATTAATTAATATGAATGATTATTAATCACCTTCGTTTGAAACATTTTTACTGCAAAATTCTTACGCTGCACATTTTACATCATCATTAACTCTATTATCAAAGGACTTGATGTAAGATGGAAAAAAATATTGGATATGAACTCGGTTGTGTCTGTATTCGAGCATACATTTATTTTGATATCATTTATCACATTATAACAATGTGAGACCATTTTAGGCAGTTGGTCAAAGACAACGTGTGTGTGTGTGTGTGTGTGTGTGTGTGTGTGTGTGTGTGTGTGTGTGTGTGTGTGTGTGTGTGTGTGTGTGTGTGTGTGTGTGTGTGTGTGTGTGAAGATTTACAGACGTAAACTTTGTAAACAATACGACACGTTTGGTAGTACACGGCAGGATACAGACTTTGTGGGAGACTTAATCGGATTCTTTTACACCTGGCAACCCTGCGTCCAAAACGGTAATTGCACACACAATTCAAGGCTAATACGCTTAATAAACATATACAGTCATATGCTATGAATGCTAAATAGATGTGAAGAGTTCAAACAGAGTTGATGTAAGTTTATCATTGCATCGGATGCTGTTGCTACGCGGCACCTGTTGCTAAGGCTGTTCACGCGCCGAACGCTGGATCTACTTTTAAAGTCCTACATCTGATGATTTAAAAAAAAATCGCGTCCCCGAATAATCGAAGCAACTAATAATAGAGGCTCGTTAATTGTTGCATTAATAACTGATACATGGTGTAAAATGATGCGGCATGTTCTTACCCTGGCAGCGCGCGACGAGTACGGGTCTTCAAAAAGAGCCCAGATTTTGGGCTGCCAAACTTCGAAGCATCCTCTGGAGCGCTCGGGACAGTCCTCGATCCCGAAGCGTCGCGGCAGGTCGCGATCGTCGTCGACGTCCTCGGGGTCCGGGGGCTCGAAGATGTCCAGCGCCTCCTCAGCGTCGCGGTGCTGCCGGTAATTCATCCAGCAGCACGGCTCCACATCTGTCTCGTCGATGCCCCAGAAAGCGAGTTCCTCCTCGAACAGCGGGCCGCAAACATCCGCCGGGCAGTGGAGCTTCCCGGTTCGGTAGTAGTTCAGCACGTAGGCAAAGATGCCCGGGTGTCTGTCGAAGAAAAACTCGTTGGTGCTGCTCGACGCGTGTCCCGCGTCCGAGTTGGACTCCAGCGGAGCTTCCGGTTCGGCGAGCCACGCCAGGCGCGTACCCGGGATACTCCTAAGCGTGCTCTTGTAGGTCTCATGGCGCGTTCCGCCCACGTTCAGGATGATCTTGTCCGAGTCTTCGGCCCTGGCCATCTCTTCCTTCAGACATGATTTGGACGGAGGTTTGTTGCCCGACTTGCGCCCGCGGTACGACGACACACACACCGAGCTGATCATAGATTTGGATGGAGAGGCGAGCCGCCGGTCACTTAGATTTCAGAACATCACAATGACCTAAAGTGTGCTAAAGGGGGAGGGTTACCGACACCGAGGTCTCGAGTGCGGCATTACGCTCGCTAAGGCCTGGGAGACAAGAACCACCTGTTAGCCAAGATGCGCTGGCTGCAACACAAACGCCGGCCGGATCAGGATGGAAACTTCGGGCTGTTTCCAGACGGCTTCTTAATGACCGAATAATCTAATACTCGCCACGTAACACCATTAAAACGATCGAAAAGATAAGCAAATGTCTCATCCGAAAGGATGCAAAACGTGCGATTTGTAGCACACGTGCTGGAAAGCAGAAACGTGAAACTTCGTGCGCGTAATAAAAACGTGGCATGTGCTTAATAAAGAAACACGTTCAAGTAACTGTGCATCCAGAATTAAATAAATAAATGAAATAAATAAATGAAAGAATTTCACCTGAATGTTGCAGTGTCTAAAAATGTCTAAAGGGTGTGTCCAAGTGTCCAAATGCAGTGATCGGGATCACCAAGATCAATCTGCGTGACGCAGTCGGTGGCAGTTTGTTGGGTTTGAGATCTGTTGCAACTCCTCCAAGTATCCACCCTCAGAAACAGTCCCAGCCCAGAGGGACGGATTGGGCATCGGCAACAGCAGCTTAACTCTTTCCCTCCTGTGTGAAAAGGGGAATGGAACCGAATAGAAAACGCACCATTGAACGCACCATTAAATTCACGATTAACATCTGTTTCGAATATAGTTGATTAGTGGAATGAGTCAGGTGGTTGAAGTGACGATTCACTGGCTTTTAGAACACATTTTGTGTTTGAAAACTCCTCCTTTTCTTCTTTTCCATCTGCCGGACTTAATTCGATTTATTTCCCCTCTTGTTCATCTGGCCATTGAGCAGGCAGTCCCTGTCTTGGGCCATGGCGCCATGAAAATGATGCTGCAAATGAAATCCAATTTAATTAATCCAAGAAATAAAGAAAGATAACGCAAAGATGGTAACAGAATAGAAGAGTTGGAAGACAAACCGTAACAAATCGGTTTAAGCAGGGAGGAGATTGTTTTAAAATGATTCAAGATTATTCAATCTGCTCAATTCAGATTAACGCAAATAAGACGTTTGCTTTTTGCGTTTACTTTATGTCCCAAAAATAAGAAGGGAAAAGATTACTTGTGTGTTTATATGGTGGGAACAAAATAATCTCACAATTGATAGGAATATCTTGTTTATAGAGAGAGAGAGAGAGAGAGAGAGAGAGAGACGGAGACGGAGGGGGAAGGGGTGTTGAGTGAGAGAGAAAGGGGGGGGGGGTTGACCTTCATTGCACTGATTATATATATATCGCTGACCATCTATCTATATATGCACCTTGATCGTCATATATATATATATATATATATATATATATATATATATATATATATATATATATATATATATATATATATACACAGAGAGAGGGGGGGGAGGGGTGTTGTAGATTTTATTATTTTATTTTATGCATCTAAATCTAAAATGCAAGAAGCAGCCTATACAATATCCCCAACCTATTTGTTTCAATAATTTATCTTAGGCGTTTAATTCCACTGAAATAAAAAAAAACTATTCTCTGATCTAGTTTGAATGGAATGTCTATGTTGGCTTACAGTACCATCTAGTGTCTATAGTAAACATTGACGGTTAATGTGGAATTTTGGGCTGAGGGAATGACTGTAATCCGGTCACACGGTTGGAGAAATGGGGCGGATTTCGTTAGGAAGGGCAACTAGCGTAAAACGTGCCAAAATAAAAATGTTTTTTTTTAATTGTATACATTATTTGCAGTAATTTATCTCATATATGATTTCTATGTATTTTTTATGTCACTGATACACTGGGAGTAGGATGAAATGCAGCAACATCACAGGTTATCAAATACTCACACTTTCATTTATTTGTTTTAGAAATAAATTAAGTATTAAGAGGAAAACAGTGGAGCAGGATGAAATGGGCCCATTCCTGGGCGTTTTCATCACCTCAAGCCCTGTATTAATTGTAGGATCCTGTGTTTTAGACTATACCTTATATCCACAAATTCTTTTAGAAGATTGTCTGTCATGGAACACTTTATAGATTATGAGATACTATACTTTCGCCTGGTGCATATACCTTTTTTCTAAGATGGTTGATTGTTCTCCAACCAGTTATTAACATTTTTGTCTCTTTGCATCTCATCCTCAGATCATTATTTGTCCAACTCTCCATCTTCACTATTCTCAAATGGATCGTTTGTTCATGTTTTTTCCCCCCACAGTGGTCATCTCAATATCACAACAACCTGCTATGAAATATGTTCTGCGAAATCTGTGTGTTTACGAACTAGCTGAAAGATGTTATACGTGGTCATGGCTTTCTGTGAATAGGTGGGGAAACAAAACACATGGAGATGGTTGCTTGTTGTTATGACTCTGCTAGCAGTCTCGGGGCTAGATTTAGAGATAACAGCAAGTCCTGCACATTTTCAGACATGTCACGATTGTTCAACAGACCAGTTTGTGCTGAGATGATGTTCTTGTCTTTACCAGTGACGACATCCTGCAGATGAGTTCGATCTTGGGATTTCTCCCTAATAAATCGTTATCATCAGTGCTGGGAAGGTTACTTTGAAACATGTAATAAATTACAGATTATAAATGACCCTATTCAAAATGTAATAAGTAGTGTAACTTTTCAATTACTTTCTAAAAGTATATTATTATATTACATTACTTTTGGACTACTTTCATTGTCCACTAGGTGGCACTTTAAGTTAACCTCCCCAACACTGTATATCATCAGTGCGTTTTAATTTCCATAACTAATCTTCAAGCTAAAAGAGTTCACTTCATTTAAAGTAGTGATTTGATGGTAAAAAAAAATCATGGTTGTGAGAAGTTCCTCTTCCTCCACATGCTCAATCTCATGGTAGTCATCCCTCAGATAAGGATCAGGATGTTGTTCCTCCGTCGTCAGCCTTTAATAAGCCCATATATGCAACGGCAGCTTCTGCAGGCTCATTAACGATTCGCAGCACATTCATAACAGCAATTGTTCGATTGCTGTGGTTTGTTATGCCATTTTTGTATCCTAGTAACAGGCTTGGGTTTTATATTTTGACGCCAGGAGGTAAAAATTTTAATGATTTTATTGTACAACGTACTGTATTAAAAAAAGTTTTTCTTTTTTAAAAAAACAAACAAACAGACAATGAATAGAAACGAAATAAAGACGAGAAAAGATTCGGATTTGGTACAGAACAAATATTTAATATGCTAAACAAGGCAGGTAATGTAATTTAGAGAAAAGAGAAATATGTCAACATGTAAATACGCAGGCCTACTCAATCACAGTGATATTTGCTTTAGATCATTGCGTTAATTTCCTAGTATGATGTTTGTGTGTGCGCGCGTGCGCATTTGTGCGTCTATCTCTGTGTTCTGCAAAATATCTGCTAGCAAAATAAAACCGACATGGAAAAATCAACATTGCTGATTTCCGATGCTTATGACTAATAGTAGATCATTATTACTATTATATATATATATATATATATATATATATATATATATATATATATATATATAGGGATAATATATAGTAGGGATAATAGGAGAAGGTTTTGTCAAAGGCCACAAAATAATATTTTATTATTGGAGAATGCTGTTGAAATGTAATGCAGGTTATATATTGTTCTAATTCTCCCTGTGTGTGTGTGTGTGTGTGTGTGTGTGTGTGTGTGTGTGTGTGTGTGTGTGTGTGTGTGTGTGTGTGTGTGTGTGTGTGTGTGTGTGTGTGTATAACTAGTATACAGCATCGGAGCACTCTAGCCCTTGGGAGTAATATACACACCAGACTTTATGTAAGCAAAGACATAGTAGGCCTAAATTATTCTGTAGAACTTTCATGTAATGTTTCTGTAAAAAAATGTATTCAGGAAAACAAAAAAAAGGTCAATTGTTTGCATATTAAACAGATAAATTAGATGAAGTGCTAGAGAAGCAATTATTGAAATATATGTCTTTGAAAAATATATCCTACACCTACAGACGAGCAGATGGCTCAAATATTTATGGAATATCAGTGTGATTTTTAATTCAGTGTGTGGACTTTTTTTTTTTGGTTTCGGTTTCCCGTTCGCATGAAGAGTAATCATATAAGACGTACATTATACAAGCACTGAAGTCGAAACAAAGGATTAATCCCAAAACATGCTCCCAATTAAATTCTTCACCACCACCCGTACATGGCACAATGGAAAAGATATGGTCCTCTTATAATGTGATTTAAAGATAAATCCATACAGCATAAGTTATTCTAATGAAGTGCTAAAAGAGTACAATAATTGTTACAGATATAGATATGACAATCGATTATTGGGTGTCTAAGGACACTATAAGAACATTCACTTAAAATCAATTTTCTTTTTTTTTTTCTTTTAAAAATGGACAGAAAATAGAAAATAAATCTCTTGGCTCGGAGAATAACGTAGGTCTCTTCATTCCTGATGAAGGTCTTTGTGCCTCAAACAAACTAATATCTGCAAATGTAAGCACATTATTGTTATTATTATTAATCATGTTTTTTTCTGTGTGTGATTTAGTTTATTTTATATGTAGTTTTTATATTTAATATAAGCATTTTCTGTAGCAGATGCTTATGTTGCTTTTTGCACCAAATCACAAACTTTAGTTATTGAGTTTATATCCAGCAGGTATCACAGACATCATTTTTATTTCGTTTACAGGCACTGGGCTAATAAATCAGAGAACTGATA
>JACRUU010000020.1:5275263-5382763 GCA_030449085.1 Kryptopterus vitreolus
TCATTATTTCATCAGAACTTGACATGTACTTGTGACCACTGGATACAAATACATACAGGTATTAGATAAAGTGCTTCCATTCTTATGCAACACATATGATTCAAATAACAGGCAGCCGCGCTTCTCTATTGTTTCCCCCGTGACAGTTCAAACGAACGCTCGCGTCAGCACGCGCTCTTAAAAGGCTGGAAACAACAACATCAGGGTGCTAGGATTGCGTTCTGATTAGAGGTGCAAATCACAAGGGAGAAGAGCTCCGGATGCGGCGGTGGAACAACACGGAAAAACACGCAAGCGGTTAACTACCTGTGCATGTGATCACCATGTCCATTTGGCGCACAACTTCGTTCAGCTTGACGACTTTAAAGCCATCCATACTGTAGGGCAACATCATGTTAGACAGATATTTCCTTTAGGTCTTAACTAACAGATATGATATGGCACATGTTAAAGTAATGCATTTAGCAGCTAGATTCAAATACAAATATACATGTGTGACAAATCTGTAATATAGCATTTGTAATGATTTTTATTAGTTATGACAACCAAAACATAAACCTACGATTAATAATGGGGTCCTTTTTCAATTTTAATATGATACTGTTTACAACCAACAACAACAAAAGAATAATATTAGTCAATTACGCATATCAGTTTGCATGCTGTTTAAAAAAAACGCATTTTAATTGGAAGGGATTCACCTGTTCACGTTCCCCTTCAGGGCATTCTACAAGGTAAACAGGATTTAGGCCGGCCTGATTGAAACCTTCTTCTTTTGATGCTATTCCTTTCTTGTCTTAAATATGAGCTGCAGGCCATTACAGTGCTGGAAGATTACATTTCTCTTCACATTCAGCGGGATAACCGATTTTGCAACAGAAGCAGCCCTAAAGCAGAGTGCTGACATCACCATACTTCACCATAGCCATGGCGGTCTTCTCTACAGAAGGCTAAATATATATTATTTAACGTACTGTAAGTGGGCTGGATGGATTTTCACTGATTGTTTTTTTTTTCTCCATCAAATTATTTACACTTAGTTGATCACTTTATGGTGTTGCACCCTATATTAAAGTTTGGGATATTCTTTTGTACTGATCAACAGTATTTGACAATGATATCCCACATGTTTAGTCCAATAGAACCATGAAAATGTCATGGATATCCCGCTGAAACCGCTGATCTTATACAGGGTTCGTCAGATTCACTTCATTCATTGACAGGTGTTTGAAGAGGGTCCTGCCCTCTTACTTATTTTTTCTCTTGGTTGCTGTTTATATATCGATAAAGATGCGATTTTGACATAAGAGTGCAGCCGTTTTATATCTGTATTGCTGGTCATGGACATAAAGCATCAAACACAGGTTTTAATAATACATGTATACACTTTAGGGGGAAAGCTATAAGATTCCCCTGGTATATTTCAGCACTTTGGTATTCTGGTATGTCATGATGCTACTCTGTGTTATACACTGGTAATCATAACGCAAATGAATCAGACATTACACTACATGTTGGTCTCTTAAACTAGATTACATCAAACACCCAAATAAATATGCACACGCACACAGATACCCCTGTACCATTTAGCGTTGTATTAATGTGGTATTTATGATGTAGCTATTTATTTGCATTTCAACAGTTTATGCGATTTATTCAAACATTGATGGAAGAAAATAGATCCTGCATTCACTTAAAATAAAGCATTCAGGAAATATGTTAATTAGTTTATGTTTTTATCTATTATTAATCCGTAATATACTGCTGATTTGCAGTCAATGGGGAAAAACAGAAGTCAAAAAGCATCATGCGTATCTTACCAGGCCTGAAGAGCACAGATAGGGTCGATCTCAGTTACACACACAATGGCTCCCAGAGCTTTCAGTGCAGAGCAGCAGCCCTTGCCCACCTTCATGCAGAAAATATCGCCTATTCAGACACTGCAAATGTGATGTATAGATATAAAAGGTTTGAGAACATTAGGTCTAAACCCAGCTGATGTTGACTTACCTCGCCATAACCACAAACCACCACCTGCTTCCCGCCAAACATCACATCTGTGGTTCTCTTAAGACTAAAAATGGACAGATAATGATGATGTGGTGTCAGTGTAGGGACACAAGAGCGTTACAGTTAAGAAAGAATCGACACACTGTTCAAATGACACTTGTACATACACACACACATATCTATATCTATATCTATACATATATATATATATATATATATATATATATATATATATATATATATAGTACTTTGGAAAGACATTATCATGACCATCTCATCATCATCATCATATAAATACCTAGCAACTGTTACTGTGTACTATAGTGCAGGGATCACCAACCTTTTTGTAACTGAGAGCTACTACATGGACACCGAGTCATATAAAGGGCTACCAGTTTGAAATACTCCTCTGAAATAACAAATTTACCTTTAGTTATATATTATTATTATTATTATTATTATTAATGATACTCATTTATCTATGTAAATACACTTGACAGTGACTATCAACAACGAATTAACTACATTTTACATTATAGACGCATCTCACTGATGAGTTGTGCACTTTTTATAGCAAGCCTGAGAGCTACTCATGTGCTCCTTGGGGGCTACCTGGTGCCCACGGGCACCACGTTGGTGACCCCTGCTATAGTGTATGTAGGTGTAGGAGTAGTGCGCATTGGTTGCACACTGCATAATATGAGCAGTAATATAGTGCTGGTAACCCACATGGGGCTGTGATGCAAAGCATTTTCTTCATTGTTGTAGGAGTAAAAATCGCAAGTCGTCGTTATCAAAGTGATTGCAAAAGTAATAGTTATTCGCTACTGTGTAAAAGGTCACTAGTAATGAAAAACATTTAAATGTCACCTTCCATGTTGTGTCAGTGGAAAGTTCAGGAAAATAAAACTTTGTGGCTCCAATAAATAGCTTAAAATTCGACAGATGAATCTAATATTTCAATAAATGGGCCATGTTTATTTTATTTAATAGGTGAAAAGATAAAAGCGGCCCCTGGTTAGAAAAAGAGCACGAACGAAGCGGTAAATGCACTTCTAAATGTCTCACCCATCCAAGATGGACTCCCTGCAGCAGTACAGATTGTCAAACTTCTGCTTGGTGACCGAGTCATTGACGTTCATCGCAGGGACACATAGTTTTCCCGCTTTAGAGAGTTGGTAGAGTCTGAAAACATGACATTTATTATTATGATCAATGGAAAGTTTTTTTTACTATTTATATTTCTGAAGATAATATACTTATAAAACAGTTATATAACAGTTCGAGAAAATGTCATGGGAAGTTTTTTAATTCATTTATTTATTTTGTGAGAAACTGTTTACCTATGGACTCCAGTGACGCTCTCCTCCACAATTCCTTGTATCTTCTTGAATACACTGGGGTACTTTTTATATACCCAGTGTGTGAGGTCACCACCGTCATCCAAAATCTGTCAGCACAACAGCAATTCATACAATCAATCAAAGAGCAAGCATTACATTTTGGAAGCTCAAATGACCAATATCACAGGGTTATGGATTGCATACATACTTATATTAAAAAACGAACTGCACCCTAACTGAAGAGTTATATACAGCATGCAACACACTGAAGTGAAATTTTCTGACTGGTCGACGCAAGAAGGTCGTGTACCATGTTTGCTTGCCAGCCTTCTGTGTTGACACAGCGATCAATGCACCACCAGAAATCATCCTCAGACTCTCCTTTCCAGGCAAAAACAGCCACTCCTATTAAAAGAAGCCACACTGTTTGTACAGATTTACACAATATATATATATATATATATATATATATATATATATATATATATATATATATATATATATATATATATATATATATATATATAGGATGGCTCTGCAGCAACCTTATTATAAAGCACACTTTTTAAAATCCAAACTATGTACACAACTCACAGAGCGGTCTATAGATTGCATTCTATACGAGCTTAAATGGATTTTGACTTAAAGGTTTTACTGGTCAGTCTCTGGTCCCATTTGCCCAAAGAATGGTAAAAAAAAATTCTAAAATTTTAAAAATAAGTCTAAATATTTCTGAAATCTAAACCTGTGCAAAGAACAAAATTCTCTGCGGCGGTTTCCGCAAGTCGTCATTACCCATTTCTGCCAGAGCCGCAGCCACTTCATTCTGAGTGGAGTAGATGTTACATGCAGCCCAACGACACTGAGCGCCCAGAGCCACCAGCGTCTCAATCAGTACCTGAACAACACAAATCGAAGATGTTTAAAAGGACACCAACGACAACAAAAATAAGCTAGTAAGATGTTCATTTATATAACCATGACTGTAAATTAATGTCTAATGGGAAAAAAATAACAGGGTTAAGATATCATGTTTAAAATGATTCCACACAAGCAAATAACAACCACTTTTCGAGCAACAAAAATAAATAAATAAATAATGGTGCGAGTGGTAGCTGCTTAGTTACTTCAAAGCTGGCTTAAGACTGTGGAATTTTATCTGGCTTAAGACTGTGTTTTTTTGGATTATAACTTGCTTCACAGTACCAGTTGATCCCAATAAAGCATTGGTCGAATTCTACAGCAAATATTGTGTTGGATTACACAACAATGGCAGACCTGCGATTAAAGAAAATGACTACATCTGCACATGTCATCAGTCATCATAAAATGGGATTGTGTAGATGATGTTTGGAAGGAATTGGAACTTTTTTCTAATCCATTTTCTACCACTATTATATATGTCCAGTGAGATCACCGTCATCTTACTGAGGCTTTTAGGAACCCAGTCACACTTTGGGATTTTAATTAAGATTAGGAAATCATGTAAAAAAAAAGTCACAGTGCAAAGCCGGTTTAAATAATGAGTAGTGTGACAAATCAGTTGCTTCCTCATCACGTGGCCCCTTTAAATAGTAATAAACGAAGACGTGTACTTAAACAGAAAAGAGGAAGCAGTGAAGCAGAACACACCGCCGTCTGTGCGGTGATGTGGGTGCAGCCGACCACTTTGGCCCCGGCAAGAGGCTTCTCTCCTTGAGCCCTCTTTCTCAATGAGATCAGAGCAGACATATCTGAGGAGAACGACACAGACGAGTGGGTTTAATGATGAGCCAGGAGGATCAGACTGCAAATCATGCACTAAGTAATGTCCCAGACAATAAAGGCTTCGCTCGAATATGAGCTAGCCATTATACAAGGCTTTGACTCTTGCCCTGCAGTGTTCTCTGTATTCAAAAGTGTTTCTTAATTAAGCTTTAGGAAGTGAAATTCATGCTCTAAACATATGCACGGAGACACAGACGCTCAACAATAAGTACGGCTGAATACTGCTGCCATGAGCAGCCGTTAAACAGTCCTGCTCGGCGGCTGAAGAGCACTTTCTGCACTATAATTAGAAGTACAATACAGATTCCTCAGACTCTTATTTCCCTCAGTATAAATGACGTATCAGCGCTGCGGCTCAATGCAGAGGTGAAATATAATACAAATATCCATCTTTAACTGTTAGAACTGTTAGACCTGGCATCAGTTATGGAGGGGGGGGAGTTAGTGGTTAGGCGATGGCTACTGTTTGGAGGTCGGGGTTACCACTCTTGGGTCCTTGAGCAAGGCCCTTTACTCTCTGGTGCTGTATAATGGCTGACCCTGAGCTCTGACTCCAGCTTCCAACCAAACTGGGATATGCGAAGAAAGAATTTCACGGTGCTGTAATGTATATGTGACAAATAAAGACTTCTATTCTTTAAACGGCCAATATCGTTCATTAAAAATGAAAATACTACAGCATTGTGTTTACGCAGTGCATGTTGAAACGACCTCTAGGATTAAAAGGGACGTGCTCACCTTGCTCGGCAATCTCGATCTCCCTTCGTCCAAACTCAGCCTGTTTTATGTTCTTGACACAGAAGTCACTGCTACCTTTCGAGTTGACCTGGGTCTTCTCTCGAGGAGACGACTCGTCATCTGAGCTGTCTGTGTACGAGGCAGCTACGGGATCGGCACCCAGGAACAGAACATTAGCAGCCATAGACGTATATATATATATATATATATATATATATATATATATATATATATATATATATATTTTTTTTTTTTTTTTTTTTTTTGATGCATTGCTTTTTAATGAGTTTGCCTTGTAAACACTGTACACACGACAACAAGAAAGTAATAATGCACTAAAGTATCAGCTCTTATTAATATCTCATTATATATATATATATATATATATATATATATATATATATATATATATATATATATATCTATATATATATATATTGGGGGAGGTGGTAGCCCAGTGGTTAAGGTGTTGGACCAGAAGATCACGGGTTCAAACCCCACCACCACCACCACCAAGCTGCCACTATTGGGCCCTTGAGCAAGGCCCTTAACCCTCACTTGCTCAGTTGTAAGTCGCCCTGGATAAGGGCGTCTGCCAAATGCCGCAAATGTAAATATATATATATATGAAATTTTATTAAAACTCCAAATAGATTTCAGGAGTGTTTGATATTTCTCTTGCAATAAATAAGCCAGAATCGTTCCGACATCCATTAACACTAACACTTTGTGGTTGTATATATGATTCCATATAAGTAAGCATATAGCAAGTATAGTTATATACATAGTTTACATAGTAACGTCTTATCTGTCCGTGGTTTATTTAACATTGTCAGCATTGAAGGTGCCCTTGGAGCCATTAAGTCATTTTCAGCGCTGGTTTCAAGCACTACAAAGAATAAACAGAAATGCCAGTGCTGAAAATCAGCTTTAAAAAAAGTGCTCGGACAGAGAAAAAAGATCGATATAATGTATAGACCTTGACACTGGGAGCAGTGTGCTCTTTATTTAATTCGGCGGCAGGTCATTTGTAATAAGAGATAAGAAATGCGACAAGACCAGAGCTGTAGCTGTCGGTGGAGGACTGGGAGATGGAGCGGGACAGTGAGCGGCGACCCGTCTTCGTGGGAAACTTGCTGAATTCCTGTTTATCCTCTTGGTTGGCGAACTGGATCTGCTGCAGGGTCAAAAAGCATTGCGTCGAGTTAATCAGTGGTCAAATAATCCTATTAACAAGTCACAAACGGGGTCATTATTCAGAAAGTGCCACAGTTTGGGTTATTCATTGAAGACAAATAAAATTTTCTACCAGGTATAGTATAGTGAAAACATGACCCTTTCATCGCTTGTGTCATCAGTTCCACGTACTGAAATCACTTACATACTGTTATGAGTGATAATATGGGTGTTACAGGGTTGCATGAGCCAGTTGCTTTGGGTCATATTAGTGTTTGAAAGTGTGTGCTGTATGCTCAAACTGCTGTATATAGTCTTGTGCTCTCTGGCACACTTTCACAGTTTCATCTTAATCTTAGAGGTGTTTTTTGTATATGTTTATGCTTCGTTGCTTTACTCCGTATACATCTTCTGATTAAGTCATGTTGAATGGAAATAAATACACAGTACACCGGTATTCTGAGAGTTACGTGGTTTTATATTGTCTCAATGCGACCTTTACCACAGAATTGCTCTCATCCAGGTCATTACAGGAAAAAATTATACACCCGAATCTAACACTTGGCAAACCAGGCAAGCAGGCAAGCTTCAAACTACTACTGAACAAGATCTCAGGTCCCAAGATTCAAAATACAACCAATATTCAAAATACAGTACAATTTTAACACATCTCTCTGTCTATATATATCTATATATATATATATATATATATATATAATATATATATATATATATATATATATATATATATATATATCCAGTGTCACTGTCACTGCCAAGTTAAAAATAGGCTCTGTCTTTGCCGATATGTGCTGCTGCCTTCGGTTTCTGATTTAGGATGTGATTTAGGATTATGATTTAGTGGATGTTACTTGTATAATATGAAAGTTCCATATTTGCCTGAATCAGCTCCAATCTGAGAATCAATCCCTGAGTTATGTGCTTTTTTTATTGCAGGTTTGATCACCTTTCTTGTTCCTTTTGTCACATTTTGCCGAACCGCATAACTTAAGGTCAAATGTTAACATTAATCAATGCTGGAAAAGGACATGCGACATCAACTTAAGAAAAAGCCAGCTCAAATTGAGGAACTCCTGCAATTAAAGAGAGAAGTGAAAAGAAGTCGGATTAGTCGAAAGGCAAAATGTAACATTTTATACAATGTGGGCTAAGAAACAGTACATGCGTAACTATATCTGTCCACGGAATATCTTTTCCAAATGCTATTTTTACAAAAATGTAATACTGTAGCAGGATTTTAGCTAAAGAACACTTGCATGTGTATATATGTGCTATTACACGGCAAAGATAGCAAGTCAAATAGCTCTAGGTTTTGGCTTATAACTGAGCAATTGACATATATATACACACTTTGACAATGGTCTTGCACTACACAACAAGCTAGTTGTGAAATGCCCATGTACAGCTGAACAGTTTCAAAAGTAACTATGAGCAGATGGGGAAGTTGGCATCAACACTGAATAAGCCACCGTTTCCTATCCCTTACTAATGATGACACCGAATGACCACGAGTCTGTAGAGTGTGACAAACCTGGAAACACAAGTAGACTCAAAACCAGAATCCTCATTTTACCTTGTTTATTTATTCTTCATTCACGACTCTTGAAGGTGGGGTTTAACAGGCTGAATGGGAGCTCACAGTACATCCGACACCAACATCAACGAAAAGCAGAACTGAAAGCTTTAATCTGCAAATGTATGTCGACTACACACCAAAAATACAAGAAAAGGAAAGTGGCTTTTTTCCAGTTCACGTTATGGGTTTGGGACGGTGTGTAATTTTTAATCCGAAATACAATTAAATAGGTTTTTATAATGAAATGGAGCGTATGAATATGGTTTTGCAAACATCCTCCCAGGCATGGAAAAACTGGTTATAAAACTGGTTAAAATGAAACAGTCATGCCTGAATGAAATATCTTCAAAACACGAGAACTAGATGGAGAAAATCCTAAATGCCTTCTGCACTACCTGGCTATAGAAAAGTCACTTGTTTGAACATGTGGATGTGGACCAAAAGCAATAAATCAGTACTGAAAGTTCACTTGACGCCAAGTGACACCCCGACAAGACTACACTGAAAATCTTACATAGTATAAAAGAAATAAATAACAGGGGTTTGTGCTTTATTCATCTATTACTTCATTACTGAACATGAATTAGTCTCATAGTTTTTAGTTTTATTTTTTATTTTTTAAATCTTCAGCAGATTTTTAGAATTCTAGGTAAATGAATTTGAATAAAGTGACGTATAACGTGTTTACGTATTGTGTCGTTTGTCGCTGCACTACCTTCTTGAATCAGAGAACGTATATTTCTGGATTTACACGGTATCTTTGAAATAACCCTTTGCTCATAATAATAAATATGCTCAAATGTGACCAACTAAATTATAGCTTAAGCAACATTTGAAACACTTTATTTATTAATTAATTGTCAATATGCTGATGAAGTGAACCAGTCTTCTGCATGTTAGCAGACAACGTTCTGTTGTAAGCATTGCAAGGAAGCATTTGGGTGCAGAATTTAGCACAGGATTAAAGGTTATGGCACAAAAAAATTGGAGAATTTACATCCAAAGTTTGCAAATTATCATCGGCGAATAAACTGATAGCAAACTGAATTTTATTCAGTTATCGTTCATTAATGTTGTAATTATTACTCTTATCCTTAAAAAAGAGCGTGTAAATGCAGAAATACACTTTTTCACAATGTAGTGTAGCGACAAATGACACACTACCTAATTATCACTTTGTTTCAACTTCATGTACCTATAATTCTACCAAATTTTATTCAAACTGGTCAAAATTTGACCAAAAATTTGGCGTAAAAAAAAAAGAATATACTTTTTTGAGGCACGGTGTAGATGTTGCATGAATATATGCAGAGATGCTTTCATTTAACACACTTTCATTTAACACCCTTTTCACACGCTGTCAGATGCCTGGTTATATGTGTTCTATAAGAGTAGTGCTGTATTGTCAGTTGGTTCACTTGTAAAAATGAATTCTAAAACCTAACAACATGAAAGGGAGTTTTTTTGTTTGTTTGTTTTTTTACTGTTTACCGCTAACACTTGGCCGAGACAAGAAAAGCAAAACTGTGCAAAGTAATACAAATTATCAATAGATACCTTCAAATTTGTTAAATATATCTAACCAGATCCTACAGGGTAATTATACCTCTTTGGATATTCTCAACATTCTCACTCATCCTCAACAGCCCTTCCGTTTACTGTTTACAGTTTACATTACCTGAACTGTTTTCATGACCTCTGGTGCGAAACGTCTCTAAAACATTTCATTCACCTCAATAGAAAGTTGGTCGAGACCTCAACTTCCTTAGAGCTGCTGCTTCGACTGGGCTACTCCAAGATGAAGAGATTAGTGACAGAATGACAGAATGAATGAATATCTATGTAGATCTATGTGAAAACAAATCTCAAATCCATGTACAAGCTGCCATAGACTCATGAATTAATGATTGATAAACAAAAAAAATACTTTTTTTTTTAATCAGGTCCCCTAAATGAAAACGCTACAGCTGATATCCTAAATAATAAATGAACCAGCAGCTATCACCAAATAGTGATGCAATATTGGCTCGATAGCATGAGGCATGTACCCAAAATGGTGTATTTAAAAAACAAAAACAAAAAAAAAAAAACATTCATCACATACTACCTTGTGGTATTTGTGGTGACCGTTATTAACTCAACCTTTTCATTTGTATTTCATGTGGAAGTTCAGATCTGAGATCTGTGACCTTACCATGACTCAGTGAAACTAAATATGCATGTGTGTGGTTTTCCTATACCAGGTGTCCTTATCTAATCTTACATGGTATCTCTACTATAAACACATTGTAGACAGTCCTGCATAAAAGTGTGGGGTGACCGTTCCAATTCAAAGGAAAGTGAAGAAAAGCGGTCGAAACTAAAGCCTTCGGAATGGCTGCGAGATATGTCTTTTTTCAATAGTATGTACGGGGAAGAAAAGAAAACAGATGAAAATCCCAGTTAACTCTTAAGTAAAGGCAGATTTGTGGATATATTTGAATTGCATACTGGAGTACAGTTCTGGGCTAAAAACAAGCGCAAACTATGGAGGTGTTATGAGTCAAAACTGCAGGACATGCCATGCAAAGTTGACATAACACTTTCCAATAAAAGAAGCTCGACTCCAACAAATTCAGGTCGGATGTTTCATTGAAGAGGCTGACATGACTCTGGCATCAAATTATAATTATAGTAATATGTGTACATCTTGTTATGCTACATCACAATTATAACAGAAGAATTTCGAGGCATGTAACGAATGCACTAATTACTGAGTGACACAAAACACCAGCGTGAGGAACTATAGAAACCAGCTGCAGAGAAAAATCTCATTTTAAGGAAACTCAAAATCTAATTAGGCTCATTTGATTCAATGATCCCACCTTAATCATGGTCTAAGCAAGCAGTAGGATTCTTAATGCGGGATTATGAATCACCTCGTTTCAAATTTTTTTTTCTTTTTTTTTTCAAAATTTTCCCGCGTTAAGATTGCAAAAACATACCTGTGCATGGTCACAGTCATCCATCTTTTCTGCCACCGAGCCTTACTCCTGTACTGCCTCTTGTATAGTGTTACCATTCCATATAAATGCGACATTCCCACGGGGTGGGGGAGGTTCCTGAGGATCGCCAATGATCCTCATGGTTAAAAAGTATCTGTGGGAATTGTGGGGTAAGTATATACTACTCGTGAATCACCTGTTTTCTTTCACCTTCTGGTGTACTGTAACACCCACCCTGCTCAACCACCCTCCACGTACAAAACCACAAACACACAATCTCACAGAACACCTGCCGTGGTTCCACTCTGGTCCACTTCCACTATGCAAATTGTAGGTATGTCAGTTTGTGGCAGTTGACTGCCTTTGAAATATTAAACCTCGATCTCCTCTTGTCGAGCAGGTAATCAAAAGGGAATCAGGAGCAAATGTTTGCAAAGTGTTTTATTTGACTCCCACACATGCACACACACACACACACACACACACACACACACACAAAACTTTTTTTTTTTTTTTATCGGAAATGACTCACTATCCAGGCTCCAAGACGTAAAAGACAGACAGATAGAAGAGCACTAGCAGAGACCCAATGTCATACTTAGGAGATGCCTCTGAACGACTTACTATGACCCTGTTAATACCTGCTAGTGCCCCGGCCATCAGCCATTTCCCATAATGCCTTCTATTATTGATGTAGATACCATTCTAGTTTAAATGAGGGCTGTCAATAGATTC
Source organism: Kryptopterus vitreolus (assembly GCA_030449085.1). NCBI lineage: Eukaryota > Metazoa > Chordata > Actinopteri > Siluriformes > Siluridae > Kryptopterus > Kryptopterus vitreolus. The sequence continues at coordinate 5,287,614 of JACRUU010000020.1, forward strand.
AAATATTTACTCGTGATTAATCGAACACTTTCAATGTACCATAAATGAATACTTTTCATGTTTCTAATTGTAACAGATCATATAATTATATGCATTTCGCTCAAAATCTCTCCCTTTAATACAATTATTTATTATTTCATATTTATTTTACGCTGGAAATGATTCTTTTCATATTAATTGCTTGTGAATTCATTCATTTCTAGTACGTTTCAAAGTTCATTTTTAGTGGTTGTTTTAATTGTTAAATATGGTACGTGGCTCCTTTAAGAATGATCTTCCAGGTGTTTTCCATATTAACTGCTGATACGTTTAGGTTTCATACCGTAGTATAGCGAGTAGTTCATTCCGGTTGTGTCATGCGCAGCAAGTAGGCGTAATTATCCGGCAAGACAGCGGACTGAAGTTTCTTTATTCAATTGTTTTTTGTTTTTTTTATTAATTGTCCAGAAGTAAAAGTGCCCAGAGAAGTCTTGGTTGTTCAGTCGCCAACACAACGCAAGTGTGTTGAAGGAGCAGATCATAGTAATGCACTCTGGGTTAATCGCGTGTTAATACAATTATTATTATTTATTATTAAAAAAAAACAGATAAAATTATGAAACACACAATAACACAAAGCCCAAACAATGTTGTGTGGTCATACAATATTCCTCAAATGTATATAGTGCTCATGGGTTTTTAAAGCACAGTGTATACTGAATCAGACTAATCTAGTGATTTAGAAAGACCAGCCACATCCATGGCACGTAATTGTTCCAAGCCACTGACTGCAAAGGCTTCTGCAGAAACAGGATTATTAATGCAAGCCTATAAACGCGTCGTCATTCAGGCTTTCGGGTTCTTAAGCGCTCATGAATGGCAGTCAGACATATGCAAAGGCAGGTTTGGCTCATTAAAGGTGAACAGCCCAAAGGTAACTCAGAATAAACAATAGGTACGTTTTCATTACAAATTTGCCGATATTTCCGAAATGTCGATAAAAAAAAACTGTTGCGAAATGACGGCGTTTCCATTTACCATATCATGCAACTAAAAATAAAAAATAAAAAAAAATGGGCAGGCTTACTTATATCGCAGCCAATCGCAGCTATATCATGTGACCTGGAAATGCGAAAAAAAACTTTCCGTTACAGTTTTGCAAATTATTACTTTTTCGCATCACCTAAAAAACCACCTCATGCGAGCGGAAAAAGGTTTTTGCTATACGTGCGAGTTTTCGCGAATTTGACGCGTTGTTTTCAATTCGCTGTTTAAATCTGCGCATTTTGAAGGGTGATGGAAACGCACCTAATATATTAGTGAACAGACTTAAAAACGTGTATTCAATAACCAAAGCTCAACTGATCCAACAAAGGCAATGTATCTTATAAAAAAAAAAACAATTTAATAAAATAATAATAAAACATTTAATGCTAGTAATTAATCCTTCACCAACGATTTGTCCACCCAAAACTTAAAGAGTAACTTCGTACGCAGGAGGTTAAACAGGGATCTCACCTCATGCCCCACCCCATTTGCACCAAACACTGTTGCATAATATTATATGCAGGATGTGTTCATTAACCCTCTTTTGTCTTTCCAACTAGTATGTTAATTATATACCATATGATGCTGCTAAATATATTTAAGATCTTTAGCACAATTCTGGCGTCTAGTTTACCGTCGGTGTAATTAATATGTACTGTGCTATTAGTTTTACCGCTTTTGGTCTCCCTCCGACACAAAAGGGAAACGGACGAACGAGTCATTGGTTCATTTTGCAGTTAATGCAACTGGAGTTTTATATATATGCTATGTCGCTCTTGAATACTTGTCAGTATTGGCCTTGTACCGTGTATGTTTCATCATCATCATGGCTTTCCCAACCAAAATGTTATGCTGTCTGGAGTAAATATATGTTTAAATTATGTTTAAATATATATATATATATATATATATATATATATATATATATAAAATAAATTTGTGAATTTAAGTCTTGAATTTAAACAGAAGAATCTAAAAAAAAAAGCATGTATGCTTGCATTAGTGGAAAGGAATCTTGAACTAAAAGGTGATTGTTCAGTTCTGGCCTGGCCTGCTGCTATTTAATCTATTGAAGCTATCAGGAAAAAGATACCTTTACGAGTTATGTAGATATTTAACGTTTGTCAGGGGTGACACAAACACGCCGTAACGCAATTGTTTCGGATTACCTATGGGTTCTCTGGTTTCCTTCCACTGTTCAAAATCCTCAGCCGGATTGGTGGTGTAAAACTTCCTCTATGTGTGGAAATGTGCCTTGTGATTAACTGGAAAAGCAGACAGGTTATATATATTTTTTTCCTTCAGTGCTAATAGTGGATTCCCAACTAACATTCAAATGAGATGCCTCAACCCACAGTCCTGCTTAGGCGACCTGCTAGAGTTCGAATTCCTTGCGCTACTAGCATGCGTCACTGACCCTGTTTTTTGGCACTGATTTAACCTGCGACCCTTCGTGTCCCAGCAACCCTGTACACGGGAAATAACCTGCATTTATTGTGACATCTGCATTTCTTCTTCTCACCCCAGGACTTATTACAACCCCATGTTTATATATTTCTCAGCTTTTGTCAGATGCCATTCCTGGCATCTTTCGTCTGACCATTGACGTAATGTTTACCCTTCTTTGATTGTTTGTTTTCGTTGTAAATTGAATTTTAATTGGACAGAATTATCTTTTAGTCTACCTGTCAGAACGCATTCTCATTCTCAAAGCATACTCTAAACAAGCATCCGTACAATTCCACCTGCACAATATTCGACATCTCTGTGCAGTCGTGGCATTCCATGACTTAATGAAATGAGACGGGCTGTAAACCATCTCAAATGACGATGTCAGGGAACACTAATAACGCCGTAAACCCCCGGTGTCAAAGAATGCTTGAAACCCAAAGCTACAAACATAACAGGTCTTTTCACTGCAGATACACTGCTTCCTGTATATCGCACCCACAAACGAAAGGAGTTGATTAACTGTTTAAACATTTTTGTTTTTGAAGAACCCTTTGTTTTGTTGTTACCAAATCAAACACTTAATAACCCGAGAAAACATTACATATTAGCTTTGGAACAGATGGATAAGCTGAATCAGGTTTAATGTCTGCAAGATGAGTAGACACAGTCGTATAAGAAAACAAAGGCACGTCTATCTGCGCTGGTCGAAATATCTGATCATCTGAACCGAGCGAAAAAAAGAAAACAGAACAGAGCAGTGAGGACAAGGAGAGAGCAAGGTCAGCGATGAGATCTCAGTAGGTAGAGGGCTGAACTATGGCCTTATTCCAGCTCTCAGAACGAGAAGTTCTCGGGAAAGTGTTCCCAAATGAATCCATGTGTCATATTTCTCACTTCAATGCGGCCCAATCTCTTTCTCTCGCTGTTACCAAAACTGCACCCTTGTTGAAGCTCAGGTCACCCAAATCACAACAATACTGCTCATAATACAGACAGAAACGATCTCCTGTAATGAAAGAGAATAGGCCGAATGCTTGCAAAGGAAACAGTGCGTGTTTTGTTTAGGCCCCTGCAATTTTCAACAGTGATGGGGAGGATTTTTGCCTGGAGGTTTCAGGCGTTTTGGACTCTGTGTTATTTGACCTGTTGTGGATAAAGTACTGGTTACTCCAAGGGTTTGGAAAATGAAACCCTTCTACATGCCAGGGTACTATTTAGATATATTTTAAAATATGAAAAGAAACCATGTGCATGAAACATCACAAAAGGAAAAGTCACAAGTGATTTAGGTGAATCAAGGGGATTTGAGTGACTTCATCCATCATTAATTTTAAAAAAAAGCATTATTTGTAATATAAGGTCACATCTTGTATTTCTTTACATTTCACTGCGAGTTCTATTCTGTATATTGCATCATTTGTGACAAATAATATCTTGAATCTTGAAGGACTGCTGGTTACATCTTTAATAAAGTCACTCGGTCTACAAACCGGGCAGCAGGAATCTGCATGCGGATCTGTTGTATAACCAGCTGAGAAGCGAGTGGGCTGAAAAGTGGAATCGCTCGCCCACACATATGCACGGGTGTGTGTGGACACACATACGCTCGCGCACACGTACGACCTTCTGGCGATTTGTTGCGTACATTTGCATACTGCGATCAGGGTCATTAAATGTCTGCCTCAGCTTAGTGGTTAGCACGTTCGCCTCACACTCACACTCCAGGGTCCGGGTTCGATTCCTGTCTCGGCCATGTGTGTGTGGAGTTTGTATGTTTGTATGTGCCTCAGGGGGTTTCTTCCTCCGGGTTCTCCGGTTTCCTCGCGGTCCAAAAACATGCACGGTAGGTTGATTGGCACCTTGGAAAATTGTCCCTAGTGTACGAATGTGTGTGTGTGAGTGTGTATGTGCCCTGCAATGGGTTGGCATTCCATCCAGGGTGTGTCCTGCCTTAATGCCCATAGACACCTCCCCATGACCCGAGGGAAGATCGGATATAGGGGTAGAAGATGAATGAATGAATGAACCTGCCTCAGATTGTGTAGGTCTTGCTATGTGACACCAAAACCATTAAAGCTCGGATTTCACAACTCTTTTGGTGGTTTCTGACACTAAAATGTGAGCAGCAGATGATTTTCATCAGATCAGCTTTTCACGACCTATGCTTTCTCATTAATGGGCTCATGACCCTGTCTCTAGATTGCTGGGTGTCCTTTTTACCAGCACTACTGGTAGGTTCTATTGCATACTGGGAACTTACCTATGCTCTGACCACTCTCTAATAATCATCAATTCATCCCTTGTCAAAGTCTCTCGCATTCTTATATTTGCCTTGATCGTAATCAAATCGAATTTATTCAATTTACCATTATCATTAATTGTTGATTGTTATGAATACCAGTCTAATAATGTGTGTATTTATTTTGTTTGCTCCTGACCATATGAGCATTAACTTAAGCAATTTGAGATCCTGTTGGATCGGACCACATGGACCGGTCTTCACATCCACCCCCCCCCCCACCCCCCTTTCAGACCACTGTTCGTTCCTGGGACACTTCACCACAGCTCTGACCGAGTCGTCTAGAAATCACATTTTGACCCGTGTCAAACTCAAATCCTTATGCTTGCAATTTTTTTTTGCCTGCTTCTAACACATGCGATTTGAGGACAAAATGTTCACTCGCTGCCTAACATATCCCACTCACTAACAGGTGCCATGATGAAGAGATAATATCACGTCATCGCTCAGTGATCGTAAATCTATATCTAATTGGTGTATTATATGTATAAAACCCTAAGACCTGGGATCCACGGAGGATGAACTGAGGAATGACACAAAATACAACATTTTACACATTTCTTTTTTGCTTCCAGTGGCCTCAGTTTGTGAAATAACCACATACGGGTGGGAGAAGAGTCTTCTGTTCTTCTGGCCATCCACTGTGTTCTAGTAACTATACTATCTTGCACGTTTAAGCAATTTTGCGTCGTTATTGTGTTGTCATGTAATACAAACTTAGCTCTTCACTTCATCATATAATGGGCACATTCTATACCTGGTGTGAAGAAAATTCCCTGTAGTGTGCAGACCGGATGCTCAGAAAAAGATTTGCATTACAACCCACGGTCTAACTAGGGAATGAACAATGTTTCCAAAATAACGTCTTCTCGGAAGAGTTCCTTGGGGTAAAGCGGTGTTATGTGGAAATATTACAATCAAACAATTCCAAGAACATTTTCCCCCCCTCTCCATCTTTACATCAAGTGATGTGAAGGATGAATGTGTAATATGTTCTGCAAATGAGAAATCTCCTGCTGCAAAGGGAATGTTAGAAGGTGACATGCTTTGCCCTGTTCACACTTGTGACTAAACCCGGGCGTTAAGCTTAAATCAAGGTGACTGTGGCGGTAAATAAATGAGCGGAGTTGCAAAAGAGCGTGGGAAGAACTTGGGATTAACGTGGACGTTCCATGTTTAGCTGCTCTTCCAGGGGGTCGGGGGGAAAACAAAACCTGGAGCCACGTCCGTGTTATGAATGAACACACGCAGTGTTTATGGCATAACAGGCTGAAGTGAAGCATCTCTTACCTTCTTGAGGCTCTTGTGAGTGTTGACCGCAGTGAATGCGGCGGGCAGCTCGCCGGCGCTCGCCTCGCTCTTCTTGCACACCGTCAGCGCCGAGTACTTCTCCGCCACATTCTCACTCTCCTTGAATTCTTTGCTGGCCTGCTTCACCTCCGACTTCGCGTCCACCACGGCGTCCGTCATGATGCTCAGAGAATCAAAGCGCACTCGAAGAATTCGGCCGGTATTTAAACACCGTATTCGCCCTGGATACAGTAACCTTCCGTGATGTCCTCTAACGCTGTACCACTTCGTCAGAGATAAGCGCGAGACGAGATTACACCAAAAAAAAACGCGGAGTGGAAATCCCCCCCCCCCTCCCCTAAGGATTAAAACGTTAGAAATGTCGGATCACACACCACTAGATCTTTTTATCCACAAAGTGTGTTTTTTTGTGACTCAAATGAAGATGATCGCAGATTATTCGGGGTTTCTAGTGTCCGGCTCGCGATAGGCAGCATCAGTTGTGGGCGGGGCTTGGAGGCAAAAGCACCCAAGCACCTGCACGCAGAGGAAGCGCGTGGGATGGGCGTGGCTTTCCATGACCTCACAACCATAAAGCGAAAACGCTACTTGAGGCCCGTGTCCCAAATCCAGTCCTTAACGTGTCCTAAAAGTGTGCACTCTTGTGACGTCCACAATATGATTCCTCGAGGGGAAGGGGGGGGGGGTGCACGTGGGTTGGAAAATACATGCATTGGGGACATCCAGTCCGGCTCAAGGCTTGAAGGCTTTATATGGCACATAGAATGCACAGCTAATCTGAACAGCTCATGTGAAGTACAGAAAGCATCTGTGTTGATGTCTAAACAAACAAAATATATATGGTGTAGTCTACATCTTATAATCAGAGTTAAATCACGTCCAATAACAGTATGTGTTTAATGGCTTTTATATCTCAGTTTTGCTTGATTGCAAGAATGAACTCAACACCACACAGTTTTGATTGGCTGGAGTTATTGGCCGTGCAACTTCCGTGATAAGTTAGTTCCTGTTTACATTTACGTCACGGCAGCTACAAATAGATGTTTCTCTGAAAAACCCCTACAAATCATCTCCTGAAGGCAAAAAATACTTTTCAAAAATGACAGCAAATTATTCGTGCACATATTTTCAGTATAGGAAAACGGCTTTACCTCTGACTGTTACAAAAAGTGCAAACACTACACTCCTAATAGTACTAAAAATATTGCTTATAGAATTCATTCATCTTCTATCGCTATATCCGATCTTCCCTCGGGTCACGGGGAGTCTGTGCCTATCTCAGACGTCTATGGGCATTAAGGCAGGATACACCCTGGATGGAATGCCAACCCATCGCAGGGCACACACACACTCACAATCATACACACATTCACACACTAGGGACACTTTTCCAAGGTGCCAATCAACCTACCGTGCATGTTTTTGGACCAAGGGAAACCAGAGAACCCAGAGAAAAACCCCCTGAGGCACGGAGAGAACATGCAAACTCCACACACACATGGCCGTGACGGGACTCGAACCCGGACCCTGCCGGTGTGAACGTGCTAACCACAAAGCCATACAAGCCAGAGTGGTAGTCTCACTCACAGGCAATCACAACATGGCTGCAACTGTAAAATCGCTGTTATACGACCTTTATAAATAACAAATGAATAAAGTGCCACTGACATTTCAGACATAATATTGCAAACTGATTAATTTATCTAGGATCCACGAATAAATCCTGAAGAAGCCACTTTCAGTGATAAACTGTTGGACTATTATGGTTTAGATGTTCTCTTTAAAGAAGATAGAGCCGGAAAAATTGGCTTCTTTTCCTCCTTTTCATTCACCTGATGAGATTTCTGGTTTTCAGCCAGATGTTTCATTCACGAAAATGATGCTGTTATACAACCATCACATGGGTTTTCACAAACATGCAGCAAAATGTTAAATATTTTAATATGTAATATGCCAGAATAGGCATCAATGTAGGTAATGTAAGTAAAAAAAAATCATTAGCGCTTTTGTTTCCAAATATATATGTTTTACCTTTACAGAATTTGGAAGACACCCTTAAGCAGTGCATCTTGACAATCATCTAATCATATAGAAATGCAAGGCTGGGGCCTTGCTCTAGGGCCCATTGATGTCACAGGTTCTGTATCTTTTTAGCAGAAATGCTACTGACATGTACTCTCTTCATTTAGACACACAAAATATCTATTGTTTCTGTGTTGCCTGATTACATTGAATATAAACATGTAATCATTCAAGTAGTGAACTGTCAAATTGCCAATTAAAGCTTGTAATTGAAACAAACACACTACACAACCTCTCTCTCTCTCTCTCACACACACACACAGCTGGCCTTTTGTGACCAAAGTTGAACACACAGGAGAAATGATAAACACCACATTCCTGTGAAGCAACATGAAGAAACCAGTGCACACATTAGTGAACTAAAATCTCTGCTTTCGGTCCACAGAGCTAAACAGATTAAACGAGGGGACTCAACTTAATGGAATTAAGATCATTTACAGCCTCCACCAGTGCAAGTGGTCATCGAAAGTTTTAAAAAAATGTACACAGAAAATGCACATGTACTACTGCATAATTTAATCAAAACTGTATTATCTGAAAAGACTTTAGTGTTTAACAAAAGTATATATACACACACACACACACATACATTTGCCTGACAACAAGGTCTTATTTCTTTCTTTTCTTTTTTTTTTTTTAAAAAGGGAAGACATACTGGAAGTGCAGGCATACTGGCGACTTAAGCCACTACAAAAGACGTTTCTCGGATTACAAATCCTAGCATTATCAAAAAGTTACAAAGTCTTGACATTACAAGCAATTATGTACACGGGCGAGAATCCCCAGAATCCAAAAGAATCGCATGCAAAGGTCTCCGCCCGACTACTCAGCAATTTTCAGTTAATACAGGATGAATTTGATCTTCCACTAAGGATTAAATAAAAAGAAAAACGCACCAAATACATTACAGATTCACCATCCTTACATTTAAAACGATGCCAAAATACCAGCTGCTGGAATTATAGAACTACTGTAAAACATACATTTCCTCAATGGTTGAACAGGTTGAAGTCACATTACATTAACTCGTGTCCCTATATTCACCTCAAACCTTCCCAAAAAAAAAAAAAAAAAAAAAAAAAAAGGTGTCACTAGTGTTAATGGCAAAACCGGAAGGAGGCGAGACACACTGTTGCCCTGTTGCTCTACGGCTGCATTAAGAAGTGCTCTTCATTTCTTTTTTTTTTTCTTTTTTTAAGATGCTGTTTGCTGCTACGATACCCGTATTATCTGGGTCACTGTCTCTTCTGTTGCCTGATTCGGCTCCTGCTGCTCCTACAAACAAGGAAGGAGTTAAATTATTACACACAAACACGCTATGATAAACCAGCACAAGTGAAGTACTGCTGCGCATGAAATGCTTATTAATTACACAAGATAATAACTCACTTTAGAGACACTTTAGTACACAATGGGCAGTTTTTGGAAGAGGAATGGTAAATTGTATTAGAGGCTGCTGTTGATGAAACGGAAATGAATGAGCAGGAAATGAGACACAACAGAACACAAAAAAAACGCACAGGGAACAAATAAAAAAAAGAAAGAAAGTTTTTATGTGAAGCCAAAAGAAAGTGAACATTTTACTGCTCGGAGTAATTTATTCAAAAAGGATAAAAATCACAACACATGGCAACAAAGAAGCGGCATATAAGCAAAGTGTACAAAATGAAACAACACGGGCAGAGCGCGCTCACAAAAATGAACAAAATAGAACAGAAGAATCTGACAAAAAAAAAGGAGGAAAGCAACTTCCTTTACAGACACTTCATTACAACATTCTCTGGGCTTTCTGATTCTCTGTGTGCTTTGCTTTTTTTGTTTTAATATAAAAAGGAAACACGTTTCCAAATGCTTTAATACAAAAATCTCAGAAAGCATTCGAGCACTCATTTTTATACTCTAAATTACACATATGATATTTAATTTCAGATTCAAACTTTAATGCCAATGCAAACTGCTCCTACTTATATTCCTTACTTGAGCAATGTGATAAATGTACGCTGGCTGCATTTAAAAGCAAGAGGGTTGGCATGCCCTTGGGTGCTACAAAGCTGACTATTTCACCAGTCTGCACAAAAAAAAAGTTCTAGCGGCTTTCGATGGGTTTTAAACTGCTGATGAAGCAACAGAACACATAAATGCAGAAATGTGAGATGCATAGCTGGATCAGCTAATCAAGAGGGAATGAGACGGACACGGTGTTGCCAATGAGTGCGTAAGCAAGGTGAGAGGAGTGCTCAGCAGCCAATGAGAGCAGAGTAACAGCAGCTATGCAAGAGGCACGTTGTGCTCAGGGAGCCAGTGTGAGCTTGCTCTGTGGAAGTCTTCCTGTTTGACTCCGGCCTGTTCCTGCGGCCTCACCTGCATTAGAGCCATTTCCTCTTTATCCTTTGGTGAGAAGAAGCGGCCTCCGTCGCCCCGCTTTCTCTGCATGGCGTGCTTGTGTCGTGACTCGTGAAGGTATTTCTGCAGAAAGGAGAGACAGAATGAGGTCAAGCAGGCTTGGAGCGCTACCGCTTACAACTACGCACTGCATTAGCAAATGCGCTTGTTATATTAGGGTAATTAACCTAGCCTTGGATTGTCACTTACCCTCCTCTCTTTAGGAATCTTGCCCTCAGCCTCCAGTTTCGCACGGGCTTGTCGTCTTTTCAGGATGCGGTGGTACTGTTTGGCATTGACGTAGAGCGGCTCCTCCTCCAGCATCTCAGCACCAGGCAGAGGGATCCGTTGGATGGTGGGTACTGTGCCTCCTCCACCTGGCACCATCTGACACACAAGTCCAAACAAGCCAGAAACATGTTAATTTCATCCAGTCCCAGGGAAAATAGACCTTTTTTTTTTTTTGCTCCTGGAATTTTGGCACAGACAGGTGAGGGAGCGCAACCTTGTGGCAACGACACCCACTGATCAGCTGCGTGCGTAATATGTTAGAAGAGGCTCAGCGCGCTTTCATTTCGCATCTATATAAAATTTGCATGCAATTTTCAACACGCAGTGAGGCTTTGATGACAGTCCCAGCTTCAAATGGAAGATTCAAATGGTTGATAGTTTGAATCCACTTATAATAAAACGATAAGAAAGCTGTTTCAGGGCTTACCATGACCATTCCTCCTGCACTAACCACGTTGCCAGACACTGGCAGTGTGACTGTGACGGTGCCTTGCCCACTGTTGGTGGTTGAAGTGTTGGCGCCCCCTGCTGCCTGAACGATCTGTGTGCCAGAAAGGGTGCCGGCAGGGATTGTGATCATTCCTAAGGCAATGCAGGCAGACATCAATGTTAACATCCAAAGTATTAACTCCTTGTTTACCTTTAAATGTAAAAACGAAATAAAGGCGTAACAAAGCCATTAGTACTACACATAGGACAATAATGTTTTTATGCTTGTTTTAACCCATCAGAAAGTCTAATTCCATGTATCAGGCCTGATGGGACTGAGAAGCAGACTGATTAAAAAAGGAGGGAAAAAATGAAGAGCAAACTGCCACAGGCTCATCAATATTTAAGAGCTCACTCAATTTGTAACCAATTTAGACAGACTGTTTAACAGCAATTAAATGAAATTTCAAGCAGCTCCAGCAATTATACACACCCACTGAGAGGATAAGAGAGAGCAAGAGAGAGAGAGAGAGAGAGAGAGAGTAAAAGAGAAAGAACATACCCTGTTGAAGCACAGTGCCATCTGCATTCACAGGCTGGTACACAATTGTCTGTCCTTCAGCAGTCTGAGCGACTTGCTGGCCTTGAACTGTAATCTGCTGATCGGGTTACACATTTAAATACATTAAGCTATTGCCACTTACTTTCTAACAAAGAATTGGGTTTTAGAAAGATAACATGCAAGTACAAAGCATGAATCTCTAACCTGGTTCTGTCCTGCTGTGATGGCAGTCTGGGGCTGCTGGATGATGATCTGCTGTGCCTGCCCCTGCTGTCCCTGCAGCTGCAATGTCTGCCCTCCCTGCAGCTGGATCTGACCCGGCTGCACCAACTGGATCTGTGCAGCGGTAACAACAAAGCAATGTTATAAGCAGTAATAAATTATTATGCCTTTCTTTAAACTCTGTTGAGAAATTCTGCAAACATTCAAAGTCAATCATAATCTTACAGTCAAATAATCCTTATATGATCTTACCTGTTGCAATCCCTGTGCTCCAGACACAGGCACCTGCATAATGGTTTGGCCCTGGCCTCCAGACATGGCCTGTACCATGATGGGCTGCCCAGAGGAGGTGATCAGCTGACCTCCACTCACTTGCACCATAAGAGGTTGGCCTTGGACCTACACACACACACAAGCAGCACAGTAAGTTTTATGCTGTACACCAAATGAAGACCTTTTTAAAGGTCATTGCATCAGCGATGATGCATCATAGACGCTCACAACGCCGGTCCTGGAGCATCTGGCATCTTTTATGGTTTTGTCTAATTAATCGGCATAACTTGGATTGCGAAGTAAACAAATAAATAAAAACAACTCCAGGACCCGTGCTGGGAAGCATTCGTTTTTTTCATCCTTCCTGAACTAAATCAATGCAAACGTGATGGTGATGCACCGGCTAAAAGCAAAAATGAATGAGTAATGAATACTGAATGAAGGGCCACACTGTTCACATGTTTAGGACAAACATGGTCAGTATTAGAACATGCTTAAGAAGGTCAATTAAACACAAGTTCGCTGTACATGACGGGTATAACATTCTATTCTAACACACAGCATTCTGACAAACAATGGGGTTGTTATTATAATCGTAGCTCATTCAAAGCGAAAGAATCATGCAATGTACTGCACACATAAAAAGGCTTCCTTAAAAAACGTGATAGCAGCAGGCTTCCTTTTGTCTTCCACAGGAAACACCAAGAAGAAACACCAAAAAGAAAACGTATTCAATTCACAACAGATCAAGGCTGAGTTTCCAGAGCGCGCTGAAGTAAACACCACATTGTATACAATCGCAAGAGTATAACTAGCCACAAAGTTACCAAACTGTCCTGATTTTTAATGCTGTACTACATCTACAGAACAAATTAGCTCAACTGTGAACTAGGATGATTTTTCCTCTCATGAAAACATGTTAAACAGCTCCTGTTTCACTTCAAAAACCTCAAGATTCCTAGAAATAGAAATTTGAGACTATAAAACTGTATTTATTTACATAAACATTACCATATCAGCATCTCTACATCACACTGTATTTCCTATTTCCTCCACATCCTCTCTGTTTAGGATGTGAAGCATCCAACATGCTAATGCATATTAATGGTTTTATACTGTTGCTCACACATTAGCAGAGCAGCTGTTAAAATGAATTAAACACTTTTAATGGTGTCATACAACACACAGTGAACACTAATTAAAGTTTTTCAGTGTCGGCGTTAGAAACACACAGCCTTGGAAACTGGAGCTTGTTCCCTTATGAACAGTGTTGAGTGCATGCTGGGCAGCGCACGGCGACACGGGCACAAGCTGCATGCGTCATGGTGAAGAGTACAAGCTCGGAGTTCTCACAACTACCTGGAGCGTCTGCACTTGCTGACCGGCTGCTGTAGCGACAGGCGCTTCGGTCTGCAGCTGTACAGCTGTGACTGTGCCCTGTGCCTGTAAATAAGCCCAGATCACTCTGGATTCACTTCGTACACATTGTTCGTGAGGTTTACAAACTACATGCGCCCTGGTCAAGAGGTATGCCAGTGGATTAAGGTCTCGGGTGCAAACATTACACAAATATGTTATGTAAAATCACTAAGTAGACGCATTAATAGTTACAATAGTTGCCTCAAGTTTGCAAAAAATTCACAAGATGTTGAAGGCATTCCTAAGAGATGCCGATAGTTATATGTAGTTATCCATCATGGTGAGAATATAGCTTTCGTCCTCATCCTAGGAAAGGAATTTAAAACCTTGACTGATATGCTTATAAAGATAGAAAGGAACTGGGGTTAAAAGCTGCACACGGTCAGCTGATGATTGCTTGGTATTCCCCACACCAGTATACTGCCTCCACCAGCCTGGACTCTTGACACAGGGAATTCAGATTCAATTTAGAGGCTTCAACTTTGAGCGGCGTCGGCTTTCTGTTCTTAGCAGACAAAAGTATAACACAATGATCTTTAACAATCAGGTAAAATGAACCTAATAAAGGTCTCACTGAGGGTTTATGAACATATTATACTTAAACACCTGTGATCAACCCCAAAATATTGCTTCTATTGGTATGCGTAAAAGTGTTAAATTGGAAACCTGGCAGGTCCAGACCAACCTCAACTGCTGTATCTGCATTACAGTAAATGTAATATTTGATACAGTCCATTGAAGTGGCTGTATAAAACGTGCAATGCTTATTGTTTATTAGGTGAGACAAATCACAAAACATAACTACAATGTCGTTGTTACGTCGATCGGATAGTTTAAGCTTTGATGTTTATTTTGAGCAAGAGGAAAGAATAAGAATGCAATTTTTTCCCCCATTTTGTGCATGTATTATGATTCATTAACACCGCATGTGGACCTTGTGCTTACCTGCTGCTGGATCTGTCCATTCGCAGCTGCCTGTACCACTATCTGCTCGCCACTGCTTGCTGAGGTGTACTGCTCCATTTTCTTCCCAGATCTACAGAAGACACTGTTTTTTTTTTTATTATAATTAATTCATGAATGATGCATGTATGTTCAGATTTTTCACAAGGAACACGGTGAAGAAGGATCGATAGTCGAAAGGGTCAGAGCTCAGTGTAGTTCCAGCTGAGCGGTGTTACAGTGTATGAAGCTCTAAAGGGGGCTCATAAGGTCTCGCGGTAGTAAAAGGTGACTCCGTATGAAGCGTCTGTCTACGTCATGCAGCTCGTTGTATATTTTTCAATGCATTTTTCCATTTTGTGTGTGTGTGTGTGTGTGTGAGAAGGGAAGCTTTGCTGCACACGGAACTATACAAATATGGTTGTTGCATTCGGTTGTTTACGATAGATTGATACATGCTTTATTGATTTCGAAGGGAAAATTCACTGTTCCGTCACTGGTTGTTCTCTTTACTATTTCGGTACACTACATACAGAAGCTAAGTAGCTAAATCAGCTCCTTTGTCCTGACTTGGGAGCTCTAACAACAACACTGTCTCTCTCCCCCAGCGGCCTGCGTTCCCCCACCCCCGCTCACCGCCGTGCCGCTTCGCTCCTTCCCCACGTTCGCGGTTTGATTTCTGTATTTATGCCGAGTTAGTTATTTGGTTGGTCAATGACAAACCAATCGGTGTAGTGAGACACCATTCCTCTCGAGCCGCGCACTCTTTACCGTTTCTCAGCTTGTCCGGTTCCCTTCTGATTGGCTCCAGCGCCGAGCTCAGAAACCCAATCACCACCGCTCGCTGACAAAATGGCGCACACGTCCAGCGCGCCGAAGCGACCTGAACCACTTCCCACCCGCTTTCCAAACGAATCCCGCCTTCTAACACAGGGTTGGCTGTTGACCTATTAAGGAGACGGCTCGAGCCAATCCTAGCAGCTAAAACGTCTCCGTCTAAGCCAATCAGAGCGCATACGAATACGGGTGGAGGGGAATTCCACGGAAAGGAGGAGAGCGCGCTTGTGAAACCGAGCGGAAATGAAACCGCACGGGCGGAGTCGGAGACGTTGCCACCACGCCGCCATTTTGGAAAGGAGAAGCTTAAAGAGTAAATCGTTCGTTGCGTGTATTTTGTTTATCTTGTTTGTTTTGTTAGTGTAAACGGATAGTCATTATTTGTAAGATTGCCTGCGGGTGATATTTTTTTTATTAAAACCTTTCATTTTATTCTTATTTCATTTCATTTTTATTAAACGCAGTTCTCGCTATGAACTACCATGTGACCACATAGGCATTAATATATATATATATATATAATTTATTAATTTTTTTTAATACGTTTAGAATATTCATATTGACCGACTGTCCATACTGACATGTATCATATTTAATAAAACCTGTTCTATATGCAACTACTCTAAAACCAATTAAAGGGAATATTCGGCCCTCCTAAACTTTGTTTTTCCCCTTCCAATATGGCGGCAACTCTATTCCGGACGTGATTCCTGTTGAACTCACGTGTGTGACGCGCTGGTGGGAGTGTTCGTGCGTGTGCGTTTCTGACAAAAGGGCAAACCGGCGTGTCAATAGGTTTTCTGGTAAGCTTGGAAGTTTCGTGTCTCTTATTTAAACTACTTATCAACGTAGTTCTTGCACGTTTAGTCCAATCCTAACGAATGCCTTCTTTGGTCTCTATGCGGGGATGCGCACATGTCGTTATTACAGAGATGTGGTATTGTTGTTGTTGTGTTTGTTGCAGGACTCCATCCTCTATGCCAGGCTCTGTTGGTGGATCAGCATGCTCAGTCCACTCAGGCTGGCCGGCTCGGTGGCGGTGAAGCTGGCTTCCTTTCCTGTATTAACTTGTCGCGGTGCCAGTGGCAGTCTTGTAGCCAGGAGCTGGATGGGTTCTGCTTCTCACAGTCATTCCCTCCGAGGAAACAGAAGGACAGAGCAGCATGAGATTTCAGAGGACGACCTTGACAGGGATGAAGTGGAATCCCAACTGGAGGCTCTTGTGAAGTGAGCACGGTGGTGGCTGTGATTATTTTTTTGGATGGGGAAAACACTGAACAGCTTGTATCAATCAGATGATATGCACGAATCATTAGGGGATCGATACAAGATCAATTTTAGATCATTGGCTGTTGCATTTATAAAATAGAGATTTAAAGAAAATACAATGTGCCTACAACAAATAAGTATGTATAGATAGACCGAGTTCTTTATTTATTGCACAAGGAAATCAAATTTAATTCAACCAAGTGTAAACGGTGCAAGACAGATATACAAAATAGTGCCAACCAATATATCTGATATTTTATATTGTATACTGTGTCAAAAAGAGAACTGTAAACAAAGAAGGTCCTTGTAAACATATTTATATTTGTCAGGCCTTGCCTGCATTTTTACCCAAAAGTAATGAAAAGGAGTTAAGATGTGCACATGGGTGCCATTTATTCACTTTGACTTAAATTCAGTTGTATTTGTATAGTGCATTTAAAAATGAACTTGATCTGAGAGCAGCTTTACAGGAAAAAAAAGTTACACAATATTTTTTTCTCTCCTTTGCAAGTTGTTCAAAGAGAAATATGGCTTTTAACTTGTCATATGTACACTGAGTGTATCTCAGTCCACTGAAATTCTATCTTAGCTGCGTGTGATCTTAGCTTCCTAACCAGATGAGATATATAATGTATATGTGACAAATAAGTTATTTTACCATATGCACAGGTACACTAAGGACAAATTCTATTCTATTCTAGTCTATTTGAGGTGCGCATATATATATATATATATATATATATATATATATATATATATATATATATATACACCACACACACACACACACACACACACACACACACTTAATCACGTAATGGCGTAATGACACTACTAGAATCGGCTGATTTGTGACTCCCAAAGGATCCTACTCCTGACCTACTCCTATTATATCATTAATTAGTATATGATGTAACTAAATATTGAGAAGTCATTAGAGATTATGCCCCTTCCTAATACCAGCCCTGTTCTTCTGTCTTTTCACTGTATAGGGAAGAGATGAAAAGGGAGAAATCTGCCAAATTTCACAAGATCAGGCGGAAGCTCAGCAGCCCTGGAGCCCCGGAAAGAAGATTAAGTTGGGATGCCATTCAGCAGATCAGGTAGGTACTGAAGAAGTCCACTATAAATGTGTACACACGTTTGACATGCTGCTCATCATACATCAGGCATTATTGTCTGCAGTTGTATCGTCTTATTATTATATATAAGTATATAAAAAATGTGGGCTGTTTATCCTTGCCTGTTTTTGTTTTCCTTATTCTCATGGAATGGTGGCCAAATCAAAAGGAATATTTGATCAACTTTCCACATTCAACTAATAGATATATTTAACAGCCTACCTTTTTGAACAGGACAAAGCACTACTGTTGTTTTGATCATCATTTACAAATATTACTTTTATACAGTGCTTTGAAGCTGTTTATGGAATTGTCTGTACAAATTCAGCTGATGAAATTGTTTTTGGGACGATTTCAAAAAATATCTTTAAGTAAGATTTTATTGTCCATTTTACTTTTTAACACTGAAAATGGTGAGAAACTGATGAGATGGGATTGTGTTTTTTTTAAGGTACCTAAAGCAGGAGTCCCCACGGGAATGGACTGTGCCGAGATTAGCAGAGGGTTTTTCTGTTAGCACTGACGTCATTTACAGAATCCTGCGCAGCAAGTTCACCCCACCCCCCGAGAGGAGGCTTAAACAAGACTCTAAAGTGCTAACCACAATCACACAGCTTTCTCTCCAAGACTGTAAAATGAACCAGTCACAAAGGGGCCAACTTCCTTTACCCACCAGCACAATTCTTGCCTCGATTTCCTCCGAGACCACCAACACAGTCCTTGCCTTGACCAGTGGATCTCCGACACCTGCAACAGAACTGGTTCCAACTGCTGCTAACGTTCCCTCAGCTTCAATAAGGACAGCTCCGATATCAACCGTGGTTCAGGCGGCGTTACAGGAACAGCCTGCTGTGAATCACGAGTTTACAAATGTTAAAGAGAGTGGTTTAGAAAT
Organism: Kryptopterus vitreolus; assembly: GCA_030449085.1. Taxonomy (NCBI): domain Eukaryota; kingdom Metazoa; phylum Chordata; class Actinopteri; order Siluriformes; family Siluridae; genus Kryptopterus; species Kryptopterus vitreolus. The sequence goes on from JACRUU010000020.1 coordinate 5,306,426, forward strand.
GGACGAGGAATGGGATGGCGAGGTTTTCACAGACAAAGAACTGGAGGAATTCATCCACACACACCAGGAGAAACCCAGTGCGGTAGAACAGAAAGGGCTGGAGTTTTATGATGGTGATGGCAACTTCCTGTACAGGATCTAAATAAATTGTTTGAATATTGAATGTTGCTTGTTCACATTTTTTTAAATAAAGAAATATTGACCACAGAACAGGATGGTGTTTCCAAAATGCAAATTGTCTATCAAACTAAACATATTCTGCTATCTGAAGAATGACGGAAGGCAAATGGGAGTGACTTTGATTTATTTTCAGAATATACAGAGCAAAAATGGCAAATACAAAGGTAATGCAGGTTTATATTTACAAAGCCAGCTTCATGTTATTTACATTGATTATCAAAGGCAAGAAAATTATTACAACCCACAAAGCAAAACAAAATTACTTCAAGTAGGAAACCCATGTAGTCTTTGTGCTGCAGCCTTCGTCTCGAGCTTCAACCCCGAACGCCACCCAAGTGTGTTGTGACCTATTTGCTAAGATAGCATGCATAGAATTACATGTTTAAAATGAAATCTAAACCACAATAGGGAAAAGCAACATAACTAGATCACCAAAAATCATTAACTAGTTGTGTGTAATAGATTAAAACTCGACCTCATGAGAATTCACCAGTTTTCACGCATGACCCATACTGAAACAAAGTACCGTTAATCATTTCAATCACCTCTGACTACGAAGTAAATCATTAAAGATACTAGAACTGGCCTCCTTATTGTTAATTATTCAACAAGACGGGCTTAATAGTTCTTCTTGAAGGTGCACGCACCTTCATGTTAGGCACTTGTATGAACATACACACTTTTTATTTGTTTTAATAAAATCTGTGTAACAGAAATTGTCATATGTATATAATTTATTGTACTTTGAGTTTTGTATACACTACAGAAGAAAAGACCTAAATAAAAAAGCTTTACAGAGTGTTCTCTAGTGCCACTAAAAGTAGGCAGGTGATAGAACAGTTTAGTTACACTGATGCTCTCATGAGAAGCAGGGAATGTACCAAACAGAGTACACTGGATCTCACCAGATCACCAGATCTAAAAAGGAGACAAGTTCTCCTGATTTGAGTAAGGTTTTTTTAGAGGATTGGGGGGGGGGGATTCCTCATTCTCAAGTCTGCATTCACCGACCGCACGTCTCGTGTTCACTGATTATGACATGGTATTGCTATTTATTTTGGAATAACACCTGAGCGTAAAAACTCAAAATGTGGAAAAGTAATCAGGTTTTTTTTTTTTTTTTTACATGTTCACCCTGATAAATAAAGATTTTCAATGACTTCTGCCTGTCTGGATGTAGGACTTTGGAATAAAATTGTTCTGAACATTTGATGAACGTAGCCAGCGGCCTTGTGTTAGCGTTTTGTATTTATACACAGTGCAAAAACTGCCGAGCATCACAAAAAAAAAAGAAGAAGAAGAAATATCGTCTTCTGTAAAACTAACAGTCGATTACAAATTGTACAGCATACTTATAACTACAACCGCAACATTTCTTTACACCTGTGTCCACGTGTCCATGTTTAACCTTCCACTGGGTAAAATAAATTAACCTTCTAGATGACGTTCTATAATCTATACAGCCACAAGGAGTCGTATAATAACCATCTACACAGTAGCATTGTTTCAAGGAGACTAGACATTCCTCTCTCCATTTGTTTTTTTTGTTTGTTTGTTTGTTTGTTTATTTTGAAACTGAGAAAAAGTATGGCCTATAACTATGCTGATACATGCAGATGCACTGTACCTATGCATTGTATTGCTTTCTGATAAATGTGATTAACCTCGATAAAACCGTCTATTAGCGATAGGCTTCCATTTTCCAATGAGAGGTGGCGAAATATATCTAATATCAAAAATATATCTAATATCACAGTCTTATTTCATGCTTCTAGCAAATATTGAGGTGATGTGATTCAATGTTATCCCTGGACTGACTTCATCCCCTACGCTCAGTCACGCTGACTCTGAACCGCATATGTTACTAAAGAAGGTGAAGCGTTCTGGATACGAGTTAAGTGCCGCGACAAGTACCCTGCTGTTAATTCCGAGATAGTGTCCTCCTACAGAGCCGGCTCCCTAGGCAAGATATTATCTAAGTCATATAACCAATGGCTGTACAGCTAAATTTCACGAGATACTTTTATAGAGCAAAAACTGCAATTCACTCCTACTGAAGAAGCAGGAACTAGAGCGGAGTTCTTCGAGGCTTCAAGACGCTCGAGGCTGGGTTGTGCTTTAGAGCAGGAATAGAGAGAGCAGCAAAGATGCCCGAGGCATTGAAGGAGACAGAGAGTTCCCGGTTCTGCTGGTGCTGACTCACTGCTGTTATTCCAGAAGGTCCTGCAGAAAGAAAAGAAAAGGAGTTGATTTTAACTCGGGTTACATTTCTAAACCTAGGTACAGCCCACTCTCGTGTTTTGAATACAAGTGGAAAACGCATCCTGGAAACTCACCTTGCTTTGCATAAGTCATAGTAATACTATTCACCTCGAGGTGTAAACATTACATACAAGAAAATCTTAGCAAAGTTTTTACCCCCCCCTCCCAGGAAACCATTGGGCTTGCCAAGAACATAAAGAGATCATGATCCCACCCACTTGACTTCTATTGGTTTACAAGGTGGAGGCTTGTGAAATTACAGGTCAGGTTGTCAAAAAAAACTGCTATAAACTAAAAGCACATCTTTGATAGTCCTGCATCTGAATAAACTTCTATTCTACACTGAATTTATGGTGTTTTAATATCACATTACTGTACAGTATATAGTCACACTTGTATTAAACCTTGAACAGTTTCCATACCTCATCCGAGTCTTCATGGAAGGTGGCCTTGGGGTGTCCCATCGCACTGGTATCTAAAGGTTCATCTAAACCGTCTAGGCCATTAGCCTCTGCGTTATGCTGCAGGACTGAGTACCTGTGCACCAGGAATCTGCAAACCACAGCAAAAAGATACTCTTTCATATATCACTCACATTAACTAATTAATAAGCCAGAAAAGCATAACAGGTTTTATTAAAACTATCATTTAAGCCAGAAACTTAACAGACCTTCCACCACAGACGTACTTCTTCACGAAAAGGACCGCGGCCACACAACTGATTACGAGGATGGCGATGACCAGCACAATAATAAAAGCGGAACGCTTGGACTTCTCAGCTTCCTGTGTCTAAGAGAAATGTGATCAGAAAAATACACTTCCTAAATTATTAAATCATGGACCATTTGATTCCAATCATTTTTGCTATGTTACTGAGCTGCGGCAATCGTCCTGTGTTCTTACCTGTAGCTGGGGATCTAGTAGATCACTGACACACTTCTTTCTCATGTCGATCTCTTTACGTTCAGGGTTTACACCACCCTCGCACTTATCTCCCGGAATCTTCCGATACCTGACAACAGGAGGAGTTATTCTTGCAGTGCGGCAATTGTGGTTTAAAACAAGAATTCTGATTCTGAATGACTCAAAATCAGCTTCTATGTAACGGCTAAATATTACCCTTTGGTCTGTAGATGTTCCTTCTTGCCATGGATGCAGAATTCCAGATCATGCCCTTTCAGCTCGAGCTGCTCCACACACTCGGATTTGTTCTCTTCTCGATAATATCCAAAGTCACTGAGAAAAAGACACAAGGCAATGATGAGCATTAAAAGCTAACTTATTTTAAAAAAACCCACTAGAGTAAATAATAATGATGTTCTCTCTCTTATCAAAGTGCTGTCATGACACTAGAGGTGTGAATTGCGAGGGAAATGACAGGCAGATATGACGATTATAAAACAAAGAAATTCTGTGAACATTAAAACAGAAGTAAACAGGCTTAATTTGTTTACATTTTGGGAAATCAAACCAACTCGGTTCAATAAAAAAAATGACTGTGGCCAAAACCTGTAATTACATAAACTAAAATCTTTACATGTATACTTATACGTACAAATAGATTGAAATTGATATAATGTTTCTGTAAATATACTGAGTAAAGTTTTAGGTAAATCTAGTTCGGACACTGACCAAAGGTAGTCGTCGAGTGTGCAGGGACAAGGTGTGGGCTGCTTGGTGACGACATAATCGCGTCCGTTCCAACACACGGAGTCTTTCTTGAGCCGCAGAAAATTCTCCTTGTAACCCAGCATGCAGCCGTCATTCGGATCGCTGATGTCGTCTGAATGTGCCAGCCACTGCACGTAGTCGTTATCGGTGCCTGGCAACATAAACGGTAGAAAACAATGAACTATGCAGTATGTTTAATACTGAAGTTCGTTCACTCAACAGTGAGACTTACACTAGGATGTTACACTAAACTGCTCTCTTTTAATACTGACCTGATTACAAATTATGTGATATCTATATACTTTATATGAATGACTTTGCTTCCAACAGACCAAGCTGCTTCTGTAGATTAGGCTAAACCCACTTATGCATGCTTTATAGCTAAACTATGCAGGGCAGTCGAAGATCACATCACAAATGACTTACAGTCACGAGTGAGCAGCTCTTTGAAGTCGATGGTGACCGAGACCCAGTACTGGCTTAGCATGGAATCTCTGTAGCCCCAAATGCTAACGTTCATGGAGTGAGCCCCCGGCTCCGAGGCGAGCCCAGTGAAGTATATTGGCTCCTTGGTGAAGGTGTACTCATGCCAGCATTGGCCCTCGTCTGTGGAAAATCTGATGAAAGAAAAACCAGCCATTTATGATTCATGGCTCACACGACCAACCACAAAATTTCCCCACAGCTCACAACAGGTCAGAATGGACAGAACATTAATGCCGCTAAATGAATGTCTTATACCACCGAAGCATTTAACAAACTCCTAACAAATAAACCAGAAGTTCTAATAAAGTTTAATACAAATATAAAAATAAGGGGTAACACGGGGAACATTTAAGCTTGGTAAAGTCCTCCCCTGACACCAGAGATTATAAGCAGTTAAATAATGTAAAAAGTTGCTGATTTTATGTTGCTACTACAAACTATAACTATCTGTGCTCAAGGCTCTCAGTTTTTACATGCACATTTTTTTATGATTTTTCCCACAAGGATTCTTGAATTGTGCCAATAACTTTGATAGATTTTGCTAGATATAATGTAAAAAGATTCTAGTAGTTGTAAAGATGTATAGATTGAATCAATTTTGGTTAAGAGCTTTAAAAGATTGAAAACCTAGCAAAGCCAAAAGTTTAAAGGTGATATGGCAGCATTTTAGGGAACACCTTGTTTCAGGAACAAACTTTAGTCTTGCCAAAACTCAGAATTTGGCCAACCTACTCACTTAATCTGAGAAATTGGCACTGTGGGGTTATGCTCCACAGCCACCAGCAAACCTCCCGAGTCCAGGATGGCATAGTGATGAGGACCCTTGAGAGCGTGCAGCCACGTGTAGCCACCATCATCAGACACATATACATCGGGAGTCAGCAGTGAGATGGCATCGCCGACGCTGCCTGAAAGGGAGATTAGTATTGCTGTGTCAAACCCAGGAAAGATGAATAATGTTTGTCCACTATAGATGGCATTATATTGTATAGATCCGAGGTACAGTATCTGTATTAATAATTTACACTTTAATCAGCTTATAAGATGTGACTGTAACTTTGTATGAGATATAAAATGCAATCGAACAAATCTCCTGTGCCAAATAATACAATAACAATAATAATATCCTGTGCAAAGGAGTTTTTGATTGGCACACTTCCTAGTTTTATTCATTAACTCCACTAAAGACCGGTCAGAAATTATAAGGGCTAATTACATCTGACATATGAACATCTACATCATGAATTGATTTGAAATAAAAACTCAAAGGCAAAGTCAAGAAAACTAGTAAAACTAGTAAAACCTGTAAAGCTTTCATGTGTCAATCCAACAATCCAAATAAAATTTTTATAAGAACAGCATGTTACTACATTTATTTAACTAAAAAAACATACCAGTCATTTCCACCCTAAATCAACAGAACAATCAGTCAAAATAATCCTGAGTTAATCGTTAACGAGTCCTGCTGGGTTCACTGACCTTGTGAGCATTAAACAAAATGTATACATAAACTCTGTATAAGATTGAGTGTATGCAATTGTGTGAGGTGTGTGAGAATGGTACCATGAGCAATTATCAGTCCTAGCGCATTAGGCTCAGTCAGAGGCAGAACTGGAACATTCAGCTTCATGGAGATACTGTAAGAGGCATGAATATGAAGACTACACTGTAAAGGGAGAAAATAAATATCGATTAATACACACAAATGTACTGTACACTGCATTGCTTTTTTAAGCAACACAAGCAATATAAAACTAGATAAATGATTTAAAACAGTGTTCTTTGTACTTAATAATCTGCTGAGAAACTATGTCAGGGGTGTAAAATTGTAACATTCAACATTTTTATACAGATGAGTCATATGCCATATGTCAAATGTCATATTCTAACAAAGGAATCATCACCAGACACAAAAGGCATCTTACAATACAATGACTGGAATGAGCAACAGCCAATTAGGAAAGTGAAAGATAATGAAAAAAATTTGATACTATATTATAAAACAAATGTTTTTGTTTACGGAACTGATAAGGAATCCATTCTTTAATTTGTGAGAAAATAGTTAATCATAATACACCCATCATTTAAATTGTGAACTTGTTTCATTAGATTGTGACTATGTTGGCCAATTTATCAGTATTTATGCATTTCAAAAGGTATTACTAGAGAGAAATTCATAAACTGCATAATAGTACTGTACTAAACATGATGCTATTACTCTACAGTCCCTGACAAAAGTCTTGTCAAATTGACCTGAAGTGCCGCTGAAATATATTTCTAATCCAGATTTTTTTACAAGAAATGGCTCATTTTAATCCCAAAAGCTTTTGTATTAATGTTTCAGTGCAAAACGAAACTGTCAAAAAGTATTCTAATATTCACAGCTTGGTAAAGCCCATTGAGTCCATTTTTGCAAAGACATAAGTGTTGTCGCCTTGTCATATGAGCTTCACCGGTGACTAATAATGGATTAATTAGGTCTCAGGTGTGTATAAAAAGAACCCCAGTACACTAGACCTTCACCTCAACTGCAACTAGACCTCTGCAAACATGCCTAAGATTCACCCTGAGACTAAAGTGTTGATTATCAAGAGGCTGAAGACCAGATCCACTGCTGATGTGGCAGACACCTTCAATGTGTCTCAGCGTCAAGTACAGAGGATAAAAAAAAGATTTGAAGAGACTGGAGACGTTTTTGACAAGCCCAGGTCAGGCAGACCCCGCAAGACAACTGCTCGAGAGGACCGTTTGTTGGCTCGAAAATCCAAGGCCAGCCCATTTTCCACTGCAGCAGAGCTCCACGAGACCTGGTCACCTGAAGTCCCCGTGTCAACCAGAACAGTTTGTCGGATTCTATCTCGAAATGGCCTCCATGGTCGAATCAGTGCCCAGAAGCCAGCACTAAACAAAAGACGATTGAAAAACCGTGTGGCATTTGCCAAGGCCCACAGCCTGCTAAAAGGATGGACGCTGGAAAAGTGGCAGAAGGTGGATTTTTCAGATGAATCTTCTGTTGAATTACACCACAGTCGCCGCAAATATTGCAGGAGACCTACTGGAGCCCGCATGGATCCGAGATTCACCCAGAAAACAGTGAAGTTTGGTGGCGGAAAAATCATGGTCTGGGGTTACACCCAGTATGGGGGTGTACATGAGATCTGCAGGGTGGAAGGCAACATCAATAGTCTAAAATACCAAGAAATTATATTCTTATATTCCCAACCATAAAAGATGCCAAATTCTGCAGCAGGATGGTGCTCCATCACATACTTCCATCTCCACATCAAAGTTCCTCAGGGCGAAGAAGATCAAGATGCTCCAGGATTGGCCAGCCCAGTCACCAGACTTGAACATCATTGAGCATATGTGGGGTAGGATGAAAGAGGAAGCATGGAAGACTAAACCAAAAAATATTGATGAACTCTGGGAGGCTTGCAAGACTGCTTTCTTTGCTATTCCTGATGACTTCATCAATAAGTTGTATGAATCCTTGCCAAACCGCATGGATGCAGTCCTTCAAGCTCATGGAAGTCATACAAGATATTAAATTTGGATCTCACAGCACCACTACTTAATTTGCTGACATATTTTTGTATTTGCAGTAAATTTGTTCAATTTCTGTATAGGCGACAAAACTTTTGTCTTGCCAAAATTTGACCTTTCTGTTTTGATTAAATGATAAATCTTTTTTCAGTGAAACTAATTTATTTCATTGCATTAAACATCATTTGGGAGGGTTTTAGCTGTTCATACGAGCTATTTCTAACACCAATTGATTAATTAAAAGTCAATAATAGCAAGGTTAATAGCAGGTGTTTCTACAAAATAGATAAGCGACAAGACTTTTGTCAGGGTCTGTATATTACACAATATGTAGACTTATAGCAATGCAACAGATGGACACAGTGAAGGTGCAGCACACCCAATGTTTTGAAAGGCTTTATTATAGATGTTATATATAGATTATATATAGATTATTATGCTTGGAGGAGAATTTTTCTATGAGGGGTCAAAATATAAAAAGTTTTAAAAAACTTGAACTTTGTGCATCCTGTAGCTTGAAATAATTTCTTGCCGATTTCAATGACACTGTAAAATGCTGTCCAGTGATTTCTTACCCATCTGTCTGTCGCTGGCCCTCACCTTATTTTTATCTTTAGCAGTGGAATCACACTGGCTGCTCTCTGGTTTCTTCAAGGGCACCCACTCTCCTCCCTGATCAAACGTCACTACAGTCTGTACAGAGCTGTCTATAAGATGGAGAATGGAAACAAACGATCAATAGTCTAATCGGGAGGGTAATAAATCGGTACTGTTCAAAATATTTATATTTTCGAAAATATTCCTGCCGTTCGCACAGACGTACCTTCAGCTAGTATACTGGTCATGAACACTCCTCTGAGTGACGTGACGTTTGTAAAGTCGTTGTCACCTCCTGTAGCTGTGTAGAGGTGACGCTCGAGTGATTTGGAATACACCATGCCCCTGTCGTCTGACACGTAGATTGTTCCAAAGCCAGTGTCTGAGGGTAAGATAATATACAAGCTTAAATACATATTCTTCATAGAATTATGGGAGTTTTTCCCTACGTTAAGGCTTTTATATCATATTTACACATACAGTATACTGAATTGCTCTCAATTCTTATAAATACCCGAATATTTATTTGTCGTTAATATAATAACAATGTCACGCTAAACATCCCTCTAAGGTAACACAAGCACCTGAATATCGGTACTGGGAACATTCCGGCAAAAATATTCACTGCCGAAACGTACGTGATATGTAATTGGGCACAGTCACAAGCACTTAGTATCCTGTAATTAGACCGAGTCAGCTGCACTCAATTACTCACATGCTCAGGATTAGTGAAAATATCGTGGTAGTATCAGAGTACTTATTTATTATACTTTTTTGTAACAATTTGTTTACGTGCATGTAGTATGGATTATGGAGATGGAAAGTCATGGAGGGGGGGGGGCAAACAAACAAAAAAAATCTCACCCCCAGGTTCATCGACATGCATAAAAACCATTTCATCATTGGCTGCCAGTATCGAGTAGAACTGCTCATGGCCTACAGGAGGAAGCTGAGCCATGTTCCATTCCTCGCCCTTGTCTGTGGACACATGGATCATCCGCATCATTCCCTAATGAGAAAAACATTTTAGTCCCGGTACAAGATTTGATACACGTCGACATACAGGACACACCACGTACAATTCTGCTAACGCATATCGATGTACTTTGGTGAAAAACATTACTGAGACCTTAATACAAACAGGATCTTAATACTGTGACAGTGTAAAACCTACTGTTCCAGTCATAACTGAGGCGAAAAGGAAACGGCCACCAATCCCAAACGAGTAGATCTTTTCTGCAATTTTCTTCAGTGTTTTGCCATAGTCTATGGATTTCATCAGGACAAGCTGCCCACGGTCATCTTAAAAAAAAAAATACACAATTAAGTTAAAATACAACTACACTCTTGGCCTAACAGTGACACTACAGTGTCAACTATGCTAGTGCGATAGATGAGCATTAATTAATTAGGGACAAATTACAGGAATCCCAGATTCATTTCAGGGTATTTTGGTTGGAAGTAACTCTAAGTTTTATAAAGGTTTTATGTATATACCTACTGCGACAAAAGTGCTTTGATACACACATACACACATCTATCTCTCATAATATATATATATATATATATATATATATATATATATATATATATATATATATATAGTTATATATATATATTATATACATACATACATACATACATACATACACACACACAATACATGACTTAATATAAATATTAAACTTAATATTATGACTTTGTAAACATATTATTAAACATTATTACATGCCTATTGCCAACACCTGGGTAAGGAAATAAAGCTTTTAGCAAACTCCTTCTTAGGGCACTGGAAGTGCTTTCCAATGAGGAAACAATTCCATATAATAATATTCGCACCACACCATGGGTCAACAATGCAATGCTACTCACAGCAGGATCCATTCATGTTAGTGGAGAAGAAGAGTGTGTTGTCTTCTCCCCTGCAAAGACACATAAAATTCCCATTGTTAAAGATTCTGCATTCTAGTTCCTCTACCATCAGGGAAGGTACGGCTTTATTTAAATATAAACAAATGTTCTGAATTAGCTTGTTTTTTTTTTTGTGAAAGGGGAAATCCTTGGTCACAAGCTAAAATAATGAACATTGGAGGTTGTTTAGCAACTATTTTAAGTTGTTAAATAATTAATTGCAAACAGATTTATTCAGCACAGTTAATTATACACTGCAGCTTAAGCTACAGCACGGTTACAGGCAGCTTAAGTAACTCGATATTCTGGATATAACTAGACTTCGTTTATCAGCTTTCATATAAAGGTGAGGGTAAATGTTTTCAAATAGCAAACTGACCAGTGAACTAACTCAATATCAAATAATTCCGGCCACATTGACAGGAGTTTCAATGCTGATTTTCTTCATACACATGTGTTCATAAATTTACTTAAAAGCTCTCTCAGAACCATAATTTTCCGAACTAAACGTGTTTGTTAGCCGATACAAAGTTCCTTGTTTTTAATGTACATTATAAATGAATGACACCTCTTTGTTTCTAATGGAGATCCTCACACGGCTCTGTAGCTCTAACAAAAACTTGGCAACTCGGTCCGACATCCCACTGCTGAAATGCAGGAAGGTTACATGAGCCTTCTCACACACTTGGGTGTCAAATACTCTTTTCAAAAGTTTCCTTAGCACTGAGTCTTGTATTGGCAAAGCTGACTGCCTGATCCTGACCTATTTTACAAGCTGTTCTAGGCAAGGACGTGTCTATCAGTATGTGGAGTTTGCATTGGCGACAGGGATGAAGAATGTTTTCTTCACAAATGTAAACATATGGAAAATATCAAATGTAAACACTCATACTATTGGTTCTTCGGTTGATACACAAGTAAAACAAAGAGAGCAGTTAAGCTTGTCCCTGACTTGCTCATTTAAGTCACATGTTTGTTTTGCAATACATTCTTTCGGAGCACTGATGGTCATCCTGCCTCAGATCATGTTCCAGGTTTCTGTGTAAGGACACAACAAAACCTGAGGGTATTCCTTCTAGGAAATGTAAAAGCTGCACAATTCCTTTAAATGGACATAAAAATCTTTTTGGAAAGAGTAAACAATATTGCAAATATTTTACCACCCTTATGATGCAAGTTCTATTTTGGAGAGTTTCGTTCTATAAATGAAATTACAGGCATACAGCTTTCATGTTTGCAACAGCTCAAAGGCTCTTACCATTTCACTACACACACAGTGCTGTGGATTTTCTTCCATGTCATTGCGAAATCCTCCGAAATCCAGAGGTCATTCTAAAAAATAAATCAAAAAAATGAATACACTTTTTATACACATTTTATAAGATAATAACAAAACAGGGTAAGAGAGAAAATGGGGGGTAGAATGCTGCATTAATGGTATCCAAATTACTTTCACTAGAATCTTATCTTGTAAAGCATAAAACACATTAATTTGAACAATTAATGGAAAAAATCCACAGTAAAAACAAACGTTATTGTTGCTTCCTCAATCTGTAATATTTACCAGTAACAGATATTATTTAAATCCCTATTATTAGTCATGTTACAGCTTTGAAACAGTCCTTTACTCCCGTGACACACTCGCTTATCCTCTTTTTGAGGTTAGTAAAATAAACAAAAAAAAATTTAGACTGCCACATACTGCGTGTTAAAACATATGCTGACAAATAAGTTCTCTAAATATTTAATTTAAAGCTCAAATCTTTGTTAAAAGGCCACTCCTTTTGTAATCTGCTCATAATTCATCCAACCAATCAGTTTCATGGATCCCGTGGTACTAGTGGTGTAATACCAGACATAACAAAATATACTAAAAAAACCTACAAACACACATGGTAGTCTGAGGGTCATGGGAAAGTAAAAAAAAATTCTAGGAATGGCAAGACAAATAAAAAAACATGTAAATGTTAAAACTCAACGTTCAGCTTTCACCATGCTTGTTGGGCTTGACTTGCCTGAAGGAATTGGGGGAGAATTGGAATTGAAAACGTAGGGCAGGTCTGTTACTGGTGCTAATGTGTTTCAAAGGACACACTCCAAAATGGGTGCAGAGCCTGCCCTTGCTCTGTAAAAGTGTTATAAAGTGCATTCTAATAATTCTTTGGGCTGTTCTTAAGTATAAGGGAGTGACGGAGGGAGAAAAGGAGGAAAGAAGGAAGGTAGACAGCGGTACAACAAGTACAACAACAAATATTCTCCAGTACCAAGTGTGCTTTGATAAGAAGGAGGACATGGAGAACATTTATCAGATGATAAAAAAACAAAACTGTCATAGTTGTGGGAATGAGTACAAAGAATTCAACATAAGGTAATTGATTGTAAAATGGTTGAATCGTGTTTTCTTTCTCACCTTGACACTGATAGCCACAAGGACACTGGAACTTTGGGGGTTATACATAATCTGCATGCGGGGGTTGAAAGGTAGGTCTAATGAGTTAAAGCTCTTCCCAAAGTCAGTGGAAAGGAAGATCCTGGATTCACTGCCTCCAGACACATCTCCTGTAAGAATCACCTAGAAATAAAAATGTAAAAAATATATATAAAAAAAGAAATACAAAGGTCAAAGTCCAACCTGGTGTCTTTGCGGTTACGTTTAATCATGATAGTATTAGGGTTTAACTAGCAAGCCTGTTAAACCTGCCTTAGTATACAGTGTTTAATGTCAAACAATATGAATATTTGATGAATGGTTGCCATCAATAAATTTTTAATTGTTTAAGATCAAATTTTTGTATTACTACAGAAATATCATTAGAACTCACCTTCCCAGAATTTTCAGGGCCAATGGCAATCCCGAACTCAGTGCTGATAAACGTGTTGTTAATAAGGTCTGTGATGTCGGTGAATGATTTTCCATAGTCTTCACTGAGCCAGGTAAAGAGAGAGCGAGAGAGACATATAGATATTAGAATTCTAAACAGAATTTAACAACAATATAATGCACATGTTAAAAAATCACATGCAGTTAAACAGGAAATGTACAAATATGGCCATTTTGAAATGTAACTCACCTCCTATACAGTTTGGATTGGCCAAATCGTAACATGAAAATGGGCATCTGAAATGTAGTCAAGGCCAACACGACCTGGCAAGAAGTAAAAGGGAGAACTTAATTTGCACTGTGATGGATGAAGAGCAGGCAAATCTCCAATCTACTGACACAATAATACAAGTCCTATGATCTTCCACAAACACAGAAAAAAAAGGGGGGAAAAATGAGCGTAATTGATCTATAATATAATAACTGTTTCTAAACTGCATAGTTCCAGGACACTTAAACAATATAAAGTGAACAGTTTTATAAACTTTTTCAGACAATGAAAGGAATTGCATCATATTCATCTGCCAATTACCAAAAAAATAAAAATATGGAACAAGGGACAATCAAATAACACTGTCGTGTTTGTTCAGCAAGCAATTAAATAGCAAAAACGGCTATAAAAACAGTCCTCTGTTATTTGAGCGTTTTTGTGGTAACAGCTTCTCAAACAGGAAGTGATCGCTGAACAGCTTAACCACAGCACTAAACTGACAGCCGACCTGTGAAGATTTTCATTTACCAAGAAGACAATTATTTGACTTCTTCAGAAACATGCTGACAGTTCAGTTTCTTTTTTACTAAGTACTAATACAATGATTTCTCTCGGGAACAGAAACGTTCTCATCCACACCACAACTATGAGTCAAATCTTTGATCTTTTGTATCATGAAACTAATCTTCAAAAAATGCATTGATTGGCTGATCTTTATAATACACACAATACCCTTCATGCTATTTAAATGAATCTCAAACTCGCTATTTATAATACATGTATTAATTAGGAATATCATAAATATGACATACTCACCCCAGTTCCATCTCCTATCCAGGCCAGTGCCACTGATCCACTGAGATCATTAAATGTGCTCTGTGAGTGAGAAAACAACAATTATTAATAATAAATACTGATAAGCATGATAAAAAATAGATCAATGTATCAGAAAGACAAATGGTTTATAACATAATTGCAGTTCCATTGCTTTTGAACAACAACAAAAACAGAACAAGGAAACTTGAAGGAACAAGTTAACATACAATGCAGTGAAACCTATTAACTTTCCAAACCATTTGACATTTACAGATTTTAGCTGATACTCATCCTGATACTCATTATTCAGTGTCTACAAAGTCATTGTCTCCATTTAAAAGATCCTCATGCTGATGCAAATAGGTCAGGGACTATGAATACTATCAAGCTCACACCAGGCACACCCAGAAATAAAGGTACCAAGTTGTACCGTTCCATATCACTGGAGTGGTACCCCCAAGAGTACCCTTTTTTTTTTAACCTTTTATAAAATGTTTTATATTATATATACACCCAACCTGTTGATGTATTTTTAAACTTTAGTCTAAAGATAGTTCACTATTGCACACAATTCCAGTAAATAAATATACAAAAAAGACCATATCTTGGTTGTATCACACACATCTTTATTAATGTGATTAACGTTAATCATTCCTATTGACTTAAATAGTGATCAGATGTACACTACATATGAAACACCCTGTTGCCGTTTTATAGTCATCTTTTCTCTCGTAGTCTGTTTTCTCAATCCGGACGGCGACAGTTTAATCCTGTAATCTCATCAAGAGTCTCCCTCGTCGTCTCAATTTGACCACAGAAAATTACATAAACCGCCCTTGGAAGTCGGGCGCTGACATCTGTGCTGCTTTTAAACCAGTTTGTGTAAAAGAGACACAACCGGTGAGAGAACAGGGTCTTGCAAATATACATATACTGTGGCAATATTTGATAGATGAACACACAGATAGAGGAGCAGGTCGTGAAGAGCTACCATGCAGGTTTGTCCAGCTGCTCAGGTGTGGAATGCAAAACAGTGTGTCAGGTGTAACTCGTACTTCAATTCTGACATCCGCATTCACACAGAGCTTGCATTCTGCTCTTTTTCAAGCACCTTTTCGTCAACCGGCAATTAAAAACACCACTCAGCAGAGGGAAAAAGCAGGCTATGAGAGATGGCCTTCAACATCCGGCTCTAAACTAAAAGTTTGAACCTGAAATCGTTGCAAAGCTTTACAGGACGTGTTAAGTGAAAAACTCTAAATTAACCTAAAGTTTTAATTTTATTAATTATAATGAAGGTGGGCGAGGATAGCAAACAGAAAAGAAAACCCAGCCTACTTCTCATCTGAAGTAATCGTTATACATTATTGCTAGTGTGTTCTATCTTTGTAAGGAAATAATAGTAAATATACAACAAAGGGTTGTCAGAATGTCTTTCTGACCATTTGTCAGAAATACACATTCCATAAATTGAAGGTGTTCAAAGAGTAAATGTTTGGAGGAAGAGAAGGTTTTAGTGCTGCAATGTTATAGTATTTAAAGGAGCAGGAAAACACGGAAGGGTTAACAAGTTACCGAGTTATTACTGCTATATATCAACAAGTTATATAACTGTGAAAAAGAAGGAAAGAACGGCAATGATATTAAGAGTAGCGCTGCATTATTAATGCACTGTAACTGAAAGGCAAAGAGTGTGAGCGGAGAGTTTGACCAGAAGCCGTAAGGTTGAATGACAGGCGAGTGGAGTTGAAGGACTGGGAGAGCCGGTTTCTACTTACACTGTGTGTGTTGTTGGCTAATTTGGCGTCATATCCCTGTAGACCATTGCAGGTGTCTCTTTTATCAACTGCGCTTCGCTTCTGAACTCGGTGCAGACCCGAACCCTGCGCCGCCGTCCCGAGTTTCGCGGCCACGTTCATGTGAAGCGAGCGCGGGTGACGCGACAACCTCGGTCCCCCGAAATCCGAACTCAGCACGACGGGAAAGCAGGACAGCGCCAGGAGAAAGTGCCACAGTCGACCCATTTTTTGATATCCAGTGTTTCCTCGTATTTTTTCCTGGCCCGGCTAGTATTGGTTATTTGCGAAATTGCCAAATCACGACTGTGTCCGCTTGCTGCTGCCGCCGCCACCGCCGCCGCCGTCATCAACAAAAAATACAGTGGCTGTGACACAGAGCTACCTCTCTCTCCTCATCGCAGTCTCAGCAGGGCTTCCGACACAAAAGGAGTTGCTGCTCTTTGGGCGTACAAAAAAGCAACAAATCACTATAATTGAGACTAATTTTATTATGTACAAGAATTCTGACGTAAAAAAAAAATTCAGAAAAAAATATATATATATATATAAACCTCTTTAAAACCCTACCGCACTCGGAACCACCGACTAGGTAAAGGGGAAAAAAGGTACGGCGGTGAAAGTAGCTATGCACCTTGCAAAGCCCTCGCGCTGATTGGGTGATGTGTCGAGCGACTTTGATGGTGATTGGTCCGTGCCTCGGGGGCTCGGGGTTTGTTTGCGATTCGTCTGTAGTTTGGTTGAGAAGTCGCTCTTGAGCGCCGCATGCATTTAAATAACAGCGCAGACAGACTCCCGGAGCGCTGAGAACATCCGGGCATCTGATAACCACAACAACAACAACAACAACAACAACAACAAGCGTAACATCTACAACAGCAAAAACACCAACAACACTATCCAGCATGTTTCGTCTACACACTTAATTTTTGATATTTAATAAAAGTTGCTTTATGCCTGTAGTAGGGGCACATGGCTGTATGCATTAAAACACATGTTAATTGTTGGATATATCATATACACTGAGATCATCTCAGTTTATATGATGTTTGCACAAATTTTTCATTTTGCACAATAATCTTTTTTTCAAATCTAAACGCCTAATGGTGGTGGTTGGGGGGGGGGGGGTAGTTTTAGTTTTAGTATTTAGGTGGTCTTTAGTGCTCAACATGACCTGAGTATAAAGGCACGGGGAGAACATGCAAACTCCACACACACATGGCCGAGACGGGAATCGAACCCGGGCCCTGGCGGTGTGAGGCGAACGTGATAACCACTAAGCCAACGTGCCCCTATACTGAGTATCTATTGAGTATAAATACAAAGTACAAATCATTTATTCAGTTCCTAATTATTATAATTAATATAATTATCCTAATTATATTACTTGTATGCAGATAACTCACATTTACTGCTGTTTCATTTTCTGCCACAAGCTTCGGCAAGGCAATCGGTGGACACAGATCTCCTGAGGCCGGACGTGCTGAAGTCATGGGAGGACATGAACTCGACAGAGCAGACAAACGCCACCACCATGCTGCTGGACACGGGCCTTCGTTCTCGCCGACAATGTGATGGAGCTAGGCGTTGTCAGAGAACATCAGTGAGTCAGTGAGAAAGCTGCGTGTGATGAGGGCTTTTTTTTTAGAACAAGTGATAGAGAGGATTATGAATAAAGGGGTTTGGTTAGCGCTTGAAGAGATTCCAAACATTTCTATCCAGATATTTTTAGATTTTTAGATTGACAGGAGGTGGTAGCTCAGTGGTTAAGGCATTGGATTCTGGACCAAAAGGTCGCAGGTTCAGATTCTAGCACCACCAAGCTGCCACTAGTGGGCCCTTGAGCAAGACCCTTACCTGCAACTGCACAGTCTGCCCTAGTCTGCCCATTCAGGCTGCACAAGCCAGTGCATTCCACAAGCCCGGATAAATATGAAGGGTTGCATACAATAGGAATGGGCATTCAGCGAAAAATATATTCCAAGCCAAATATGAGGATCATCCTCGGTGGCGATCCCTAACGGGAGCAGCAACAAGAGACGATGATGTAATAAATTAAGAATTGTATTAAAGAACATTTTAAAGAACTTAAAGGTTGTCTTAAATTCCTGTTTTTTTGCATTTATTAATCTTAACATTGCTGTAATTTGTAATTATTAACTGAATTATTAGGATTATTATATTAAGAAAGAAAAAATGTAATTTCCCCCTCAGAAATTCTTATTAGCAAAAATTGTAATAAGGTAACTTTAAGGTGTATCTTAGTATTTAGGTAGTCTAAATGCTCATAGATGACTTGACAACTGTATAAATAAGTTCTATATAAGTTCTATTACCATTATTTATCTTCAACCGTGCATGGTTGAATGGGTCAGTAAATAAATTCACACACCAATTTTCACTGATAACTTTATTATTGTAGTAAATCAAACCAGATCGTAGTATTTATAGTCATTTTAAGACTAATGAGTCTCTAAGTTATGACACTTGTTCTTAAAATGTCTGTAAATACTATTATTTAGTTTGATTTACTACTAAGAGTAATCTAGATAAAATTAACTGTGAATATTTTTATGTACCTGTCATTTAAATAACAACACCTCAAATTGATATGGATACATTTTTACAGTTATATAATTTTTCACTACTAAGTGTAGTGGAAAACTCCACGTTTCTTGGTCCTGGGTGAAGTGAAACTAACTAAAATTCTATTTCCACTTAGCAGTGTATCTAATGGTTATTTTTCTAAGGCAACAACCATCAAAAGACTCTGTATAATGAATAAGAGAAATGTGAATTCAATCTTTTGAAACTGCACTTGAACATATTCTGTTTATTTCATGCTATTTAATGTATCAGGAAACCGTGAGTACTTGCAGTAGAAAGAATCTGCCACATAAAATACTTATCAAATATGTCACTTAAAAAAATCCTCATTTATTTAGTTTGTATAATTTCTATTAGGCTCTGTATAGTAACAGGAGTGGAAAAAAAAACCTCTATGTAGCTGGCATCGCAAAAAAAAAAATACACATAAAATGAATCCTTCACAGATCACAGATGTTTTATTTGAGTTATAGCATAAATTCATCTTGTGTATCAGATTCCATTGGTGATTAGATTGTGTGTGTGCGCATGTGATTTGCGGGCAGGCTCTGTAGCATGGGATTTCTCATGACTGCAGTCATGTGATCCGAGCATAATAGAAATCATTGTGTGGTTGCTACTACAAAGCATGTGTTTCGAAGCTTCAGATCCAAGTATCCTCGTTTCATAGTTGATAAAAAAGCTATCACAGTTACTCAGTGATTATACTAAACGATAATCCAAAGTCAATAATAATCAAAGTCTTTCACAAAATAGCTGTGTAACACAGCTCGAAAAATGTTTATAGGACGTAAGAGCACTCTGAACTTATTTTGCAACTATGATCACTAGACTAGATCTAGATCACTAGATCTAATGTTCAACAAGAAACAAGGCTTTCCGGCTTTGAATGGAACAAAAAACAGAGCTCTGAGCTTCATATGAGTATCGCGCAAATAAAAGAAGGTTATCTACACAGCAAGGACATCAGTGATTGTTGTTAAATGGCATGAAAAATAATGTCTTGATAGTGACGCACTATGGTGTTTGTGAAGATTAGGCTTAAATTTCATATTAAGAAGACTAAAGCCAGCAAAGATCTTTTAAGATAAGCTTTATCACTAGACACACCATGTAAAAAGATCACTGTGTCAGTCTCACTCTGCACATGTCTTCATTCAAATATATTTACCCAAGCAAAATTTATCCAGTGGAAAATACAAAATATATTCATAGTCTAGAAACAAGGGTGGGGAATCGGAAATTGATTCCGATTCTGGAATGGGACACACATTTTCTTTCACCTGGCAATCTGCCAGGACCTTATACACGTCCAATTTGCCAGGACCTTATGTGGTAATCTAAACATCAGTTTACAAGATGGACCATGGGAAGTGCTCAGTGGTGTGACTGACTTGTTAAATCCGAAGACAAAGCTATGTGTAATTATTGCAATAAACTAATACGTTGCCAGCAAGGTGTCACGACCAACATGACTAAGCATCTGCGGTTGTTTCACCATTTAGAATCGAAACTGGAAATCGATAAGAATCATAAAATGATAACCAACCACACTAGATTGTTACCACAAAGTCAAAGACACACAATTGTATAGTATAAATTCTCTCTTCACTTGAACTTGGAAAGCCAAACCTGTTCCAACACGAAAATGTTCATGTGGTCTGCCAAAGAGCACTGACATCAAACCCTATTGAACACATATTTTGTTGAATTGGAACCCTGACTGCACCACAGCTCTCCTCACCCTACATCACTACCTGACTGTATTAATTCCTTTAGTTACAAAATGAGCACACAATCAAATCTTCACAACCTAGTCCTATTCTGATAAAACAATTACCCAGAAGAGCAGAGGTTATAATAACAGCAAATGGGAATGTAATACAGTGTTTAAAGTACACATTTAAATCTTACGGTCACGTGTTTTTCAATCTAGTGTATAAACAGGTAATGATCGGTATACAAGAAATAAATCACATGATCTGTATGGTGAAAAAAATTAACATTAACCATATATTGTTTTTGGACTTTAAAAACTTGTCTTTGCTGTAGGGATTTCCTTCTGAATCAGGTAAGTAAAAACTGGCTATGAATGATTTCCACAACAACCAATAGCATTTAAGATACACCTCGTACATGTTAAACCGTGTCTCAAGTATTGAATTAAGTAACTTAGTGAGTAAGTATTGCTGCTCGGAATTAGACCTCAGTTCCATAGACCTCCAAATAACTCACAATGACTTGGTTGTGGCCTGCAGCAGTTTGTCTCTTTGTCAGAGGCAGTACCAGTAGATTAAGCCACAAACACCCCCCCCCCTCTCTCTGTCTCTATAACACAGACACACACAGTAATGTACAAAGTAGTGTACAAGATCTCTATTTAGCATACAGGAAATTGCATGACTAAAACAACACAGTATTTTGATAGTATTTCATTTGGAAAAAGATCTTAATTTTGATTATCCAGTCATCTCTGCTTTACTCTAATCTGTCTAAAGGACAAGTCTTGTAATATGTTCAGATGCAACTTTGCAAACCTAAACCATGCTGTCATGTCCGTTATAGAAATAAAAAGAATCCTTCCAAACAAAACAATATTTATCAGGAATTTTAACATTTTTAACATCTAACAGGTTAGATTCGGTCAGTTAGATTGTCTGAGGTGTAATTTGTTTTTAACTTGCTTACAATTTATTTGTCTTATATTGGCACAATTTATCAATTTATATGTCTTATATTTTTTCCACTTTTGAATAATGTTCTTCAATGTAGAATTATGAGCTTTAATTTGTGTGGCGGGGGCACGGTGGCTTAGTGGTTAGCACGTTCGCCTCTCACCACCAGGATCCGGGTTCGATTCTCGTCTCGGCCATGTGTGTGTGGAGTTTGCATGTTCTCCCCGTGCCTCAGGGGGTTTTTCTCTGGGTTCTCCGGTTTCCTCCCGGTCCAAAAACATGCACTGTAGGTTGATTGGCACCTTGGAAAATTGTCCCTAGTGTATGAATGTGAAAATTAAAAGAAATGTAAGGGAAAAAATGCCATTAAGGACAAAAGCTGAATTTATTAAGCTTAATTAAATCGCTAATTTATTCAAACGTCTCTCTACTTAACTATCTACTGTAGCTTAATTTGCGGGGGACAAAGAGAAAGCACCCGTTTGATAAATGAAACAGTACTAGGGAAATAATCACTTTTAAGAAATAATTTGAGTACCGACCCAACACTGGTTATGTCCTTGCTGGAGCGTGTCGTGTGCAGGTGCGATGGATCGCGTGCAAACCAGTAGGGTGTCGGAATGGTATATGTTTACACTTCTCATCCAATCACATTCACTCTAGCGCGATTTATCTGGATAGGTTTTTGTTGTTTTTTAAACGATGACAAGCGATGAAATAGGAGTAACGAGGCTATTATATTAACGTCATGTGCAGCTAATTGCGTGAAAATGTAAGGAGTGGAAGTAAATAAAAAAGAGTCAAAGTATAGATACCCCAAATTTCTACTTAAGTAAGGTAAGTGTTTGTACTTCGCTACTTGACACCTCTGGAGACCAGCAATGCAAAATTCGCTGGGGAATATTCTCACTCAAACCACTGCTTGCTGCTGCTTCTAGTTACTTATCCAGAAAAAAGCTGCTCATAACTGCTGATCCAGGATCAGTATTTCCCCACAGAGCACGGCTGTCTCTAGAGCAGCTGGCAGCAGCTGTGGGAAACGTATTTGCATGGCATGCACGCACGCACAGAGGAAAAAGTATAAGTGTTTTTTGTATTTAAAAAATTAAATAAATGAAAGCGATATAATAAACAAATTACTACATTTTAATAAAGTCTTAATCACGTTAAATACAAATTCATTGGTTGAAACATCTTCATGGTTGGTTCTCTTATGGAGTTGGTTCGCCCTCCTTAGGCTGCTACATACATAGCATACAAAAAGGGTGTACATTATTTAACATTTGATTTTATATTGATTTAGCATGATTCAGAATGATTACAATTTAAACAGAATAAATTATTTAGTAGTGGTAAACAAAAAAACAAAACATGCGCACAGGCAGAACAAAAAGGAATGAACAACATCAAACAGATAGAAGAAGTTTTTCTTATCACAGGTAAATATTTATTAGCAAATTTTATTTGGATAGAATGTTACAGAATCCCAGAGGTATTCGTATACTTGGGCACAATTACACAGCTATCGCAATCCAGCTCTACAGAGGCTTAACTCTCTTGTATAGTCCAGCCCTAGATTGTGACGTCATGACGCACGTGACCGGCTCTGTGCCAAAAGGAAAAAGAAAAAAGAAAAAGAAAAAGAAGAAGTGATAACTTTGTATCCGTTTCATCAGCAGTATGGAGGTATTGTGTTTCTTCAATTTACTCAGTCTATTGAACTAACGGTAAAATGTTAGTGTGTGTGTGTTTGCTTGAGTGCATGTGAGGGGAGGGGGGGGGGTGCACACACACACTATGTATTAGAGAGGTAGTAATCTTTTCCTTGGTGATCAAATTGAGTGAAGTCATTCGTTTGCTTTTCTTTTCTTCTTCTCTTCTTTTTCTTCTTCTTCTTCTTCTACTTCGTCCTTCTTCTTTCAGAAAATAATGTCAGCTTTCTGGTTAGACATCAGACCTTTGAAAGAACCGCTGGGATTTATACGAATCCTGGAATGGGTAAGTGCACTTAAAAAAAAAAAAGAAGATTTTCTAGAAGATTAAGAAAAAAGCCTGTGTAACATCTTAAAATCGACTATATACTCTATATGTTCCTTTTTTACTATGGAGCTCAGAATTTGTCAAACAGGAAGCTATTTTTTGGGGGAAACATGTTATTTTATATGTAGTACAGTCATATGAGGATTAGTATGGAATAATTGAAAATAGTGCTTTGTCCTAACAATGATGTATTTTTTCACGATACTTTTTGCATACATACAATTGCACTGTCAAAGTGCACTTTTAAAAAGTGCAGTTGTAGTGACTCTAATCCTGTGCAGATTGTTATGAATTCTTTGCACTACACCCCGGGCTATGGCTGCTTACAGCACAACATGAATTACACAACTCTTCCCCAGAAGCCTTAGTGTCAATGCAACATTTACATAGTTGAAATAGCTTTTATAGTTATACTCCCAGCTAGACCATGAGTACAGGGTGTAGTTCTTCTTTTCGGATGTGGTGTATATTCATCTCTTATTTTTGGCCTGAATTGCAGTTTCTTTTCACCTTCAGGGATGTGCATTGCTCTCCTTATCTGTGGTGTGTATCGAACACACCCAGTGTATGGAAATTCTCTTCATTTACACGGCTCAAATCTGAGCAAGATTAGATGAGTTACACATGTATTGTAAAAGTTCCCTTTTTTGGTTTTCATTTTAGTAATATGTATGAGTTTTTTACACTTACACTAGAAAATGCTTTCACTTTTATTTAGATGTAAATGTTTTCTTTCTATGAAAGTAGTTAGGGCTATTTCCATTCGTTTGATTATTCTCCAAGCTGACAGAAAATATGCATAACCAAGTTTGGAATAATCTGAGATCTGAGTGTATATGATGATTGAGCTCATGAACTCAGGAAGTAGGAAGGTGTGTGTGTAGGCAGGATAAAGTGAGTAAAGAGTAAAAAAAAGTCCTTTGGTAGTCTTAAAGTGCTGCCTTTAATGACAGATTAAGTAAAATCTACCAAGTAAGTGTTGATCTCTCTGCAAGTCTACACTATATATCCGCAATTTAATTAAATTTAACCAAAGGGTTCTTCTTTTGTCTCATATAACCTCTCCTGCTCTTACTATGTTTCCTTTTGTGCACTCTGTCCGCAGGTGTTTGCCATATTTGCATTTGCTTCAACTGTTGGTTATACAGGTACCACAAGCTTAAATATCCAATGTCAAGGGACTGGCCCTATCCATGAGATCAACGTCTCTTTTGAATACCCTTTTAGGTAAATGCTATTATATATTACAAATATATTACTAATCCAATTTCGAAAATAACAAGCAAATATCATAAACATATAAACATATTTTGTTCACTGTAAAGCATATAAATCATATAATTTTTTAAATGTAATTTAAAGGGACACGTCACTTGTACACGACAGCCCAATGAAGTTCTTTCTTTGCATGTAGCAGCCCTGGGGCACATTTGAGTGTTAAGGGCCTTGCTTAAGAGTAACAGTGGTCTTGAACCGCAACCTTCCAATTAGTAATCCAGTGCCTAAACCCCCGGAGCTGCCTGTTCTACTTTTGATGTACATTTCTGCACAAATTAAAATTAAAATTGTAGAGTGGGGCAACAAAAGAGGGGGTGTGAAAAGAGTAATGACAGGTTTACCAATCTCTAACTTGTGGGCAATTTTCAAATTAAAACATAAAACGGTTTCAAAGATTCCAAGAATCTGGAGAAAACTCCAGAAGTGACAAAGGGCAGAAATCAATATTGGATGCCCACAATCCTAAACCCCATTGGCAGCAGGCATAATTCTGTAAGGGAAATCAATAAAAGGGCCCATAAATATTTGTCCATGCCATTATGTACAATCCTATGTATAGTTAATTTATGTTGTCTGTTATAGCACCTTGGTCCTGGAGAAATGTTGTTTCGTTTTACTGTATGCTGCACTGTATATTGTTGAAATGATAATAAAAGCCTACTTGGCTTGATGTAAGAAGAGGCCATGTGTAAATATGATTCAGAAAATTAAAATGATCATTTGAAATTGATTTGGAAACCATGGATACTTCAACCTCCGTCAAGCCAATGCATTTTTAGTACCGCTCTCAAGCCCGGATGATTGCGTTAAGATGGCCATCCGGTGTAAAACAAATGGTGACAAACCAAATATGCCAATTACCAAATTATGGTCTGCCGTAGCCAAAAAGAGGAAGGAAGGATTCTGTAACCTCCACACCAAAGATGAGATGGAGCATCAGGCTCATTTTTAGCACATGTTGCAAAAGCCTACATCTTTGATGGTATGGGGATTCATTAGTGCCTTTAGGATATTTAGATTGCACATCTGGAAAGCCACAATCAATATTGAAATGGTTTTTGAATAGCATATGCCTCTAGCCAGATGTCTTCTTCAGGGCAGGCCTTGCAAATTTCAACAAGACATGTTTAAACTACATAATGAACCTGTTGCTACAGCATGGCTTCTTTGTTAAAGAGTCTAGCTGCTGAACTGGCTCTCCTGCAGTCCAGACCTTTTACCAACTGAAAACATTTGGTGCATAAAGACATGATGAATATAACACCGGCTAGGATTCCGTATAAGACACAAATGGGACAGCGTTCCTCTTCCAAACCTCTACCGACGGGTTTCCTCAGGTCCAAGATGTATATGGACTATATGGACAAGGCTTTGTCCAAACTTTTATATGATATTATATTTCGTTTAAATCGCATGTTATGTTACATTTTATTTTGCACGCTCTCCAACTACCAGATGTTACTGAATATATTCATTTGGCCCTTTTGACTTGAAATACAAACCTGACTTTCTCTTGTCTCACTCAGCCTTCATCAAAATAAGTTTGACGTTCCGACCTGCAACAAAACGGACACAAACCCAGAGTTTCTGAGCGGAGACTTTTCATCTTCCGCCCAGTTCTTTGTTGCCGTTGGAGTCCTGGCCTTCTTGTACTGTACCAGCATCCTTGTGATATATGTTGGCTACCAGAACATATATCGCGAATCAAACCACGCCCCTGTTATTGTGAGTAGCGATTAAGTAATACATTTTCTATTGTGATGCTTTAAATGCGACATAACGTTGTTCTGCGGTAACAAGTTTGAATTGTTTGGATTTCTTTGCTTTGTGTACCTTAGAGGTAAAGCATAAGTGTTTTGATTTATAGCTTTTGCCTCAGATCTTCTTCCTCTATCATTATAAACAAGCAATGGCCATTAGGCTATGAAATATGTGTTACCAAAAAAAAGCACACATTAGTTAGAACTCTCTTGTCAAGAGACTTGATGGAGTTACATGTGGTTTAGACCTCTCAGCAATTCTTCTCACTTATGTGTAAATGAATAATAATAGGAAGAAGGGTGTGTTGTGTACACGCCTGCTGCAAGTCGAAGTGAAACGGCCTTGAGGCATTCGAGAACGAGCTTTACAAATACCACCGATTTCATTACGGGCACCTGTGCTCTTGCATATTCTTGAAATTAGCCAATCGGCCAAGCATGTGACACAAGCTCAATGCATAATATACTGCAGATAATGCTGACAAGTTTCACTTAATGTTCATATTAAAAGTCTGAAAAGGCAGGAGGGTGTGGCTCCACTGACTCATAGCATGGTTGCTCATGCAAGATGGCCGGTTGGATTATCAGAAGATGTTCATTTTCTGTCTATAAATATTACACAGGACTGTGCAGAAAATAATAATAAAGTTTGAAGAAATTATGTGTGGGCTATGAGAAATTACACAGGTTCACAGATACTGGTCTGCTAAAGATCTCTGACCTCTGAGCTCAACCCTAGTGAAGACCTTTGGTATGCCCAGTTTTACTCATGCCCTTGTGGCTAAAGATGTTAATGTTAAAGGAAAGCTAAGAAGGGTAGTGGTGGCTTAATGGTTAAGGTGTTGGCCTACGGACCGGAAGATCGCAGGTTCAAATCCCACCATGACCAAGCTGCCACTAGTGGGCCCTTGAGTAACGCCCTTAACCCTCATTTGCTCAGTTGTAAGTCGCACTGTATAAGGGCGTCTGCCAAATGCCACAAATGTAAATGTAAGAATATGCTTACAGCAATTCTTTATATTAACATCCATTAATCAACTCTCCTTTCCTTACATATTGCAATTCTGGCATTAAAATATTTATTTATCCTTTGCAACATCAGGACAATTTGTCCTTTTCTTACCACACCCGTTTTTCAGATTATTTTTAAATCCATTTTAAAACTGCACTGTCTTGACTGAGCAACATCCGACCTATGTAACGGATGTAGTTTCTAAGCTCTTCCACCCTACCCCATTGTTACGCCCCCTTCACCATCTTTCTTTAACTGCCCAGGATCCGTGTTTGGATTTAAATTGGGATCCAATTATTAATGCTTGACCAAGAAAACCAAGAACGAATCAGATCGAGGGGGGGGGGTAGCTCAGTGGTCTAAGGCCCTGGGTTACTGATTGGAAGATCTGGGTCGAGCCCCAGTGTCGCCAAGCTGCCACCCTAGGGTCCTTGAGCAAGACCCAAGACCAGGGGTGCCGTATCATGGCCAGAATTTCACTGTGCTGTAATGTATATGTGATACTTAAACAGCTTAAAGTGCCCGTCTCACATCACATCGCATGACACTTCCTATCATACTTTAGGCCTGTTTGAATGGGTCTTGTGTCTCTCAGGGTAAAAGCAAATCATGGGCCAAAACTCCTTTCTGTTTTAACACAGAGGTGGTCGAACAAAATTCCCCTTGATGACTGGAATCAGCTTTTTTATTTAATCAGCTTTTCCAACTACATTCACCTCCAACCCTGTTCTTACCCTGTTGTATAATTAGACTGAGGTCTAATGATGAGGAGTAAGAAAGTATTTATTGATTTCGACTTGTATACCTTAAGTCGCTATGGATACGCGTGTCAGCTTATGTAAATGAATGACCACTTAACCCCTACTTTTATTCCATAGGATCTGATAATAACTGGAATCTTCACATTCCTCTGGCTGGTTGCTTCTTCGGCCTGGGGAAAAGGCTTGACCGATATAAAACTTTCCACGAATCCAACAGTATTGTTACGTTTAACCGATGCCTGCAAGGACCAAGCAAACAAGTGCGCACAGGGTGCCTTTCCTACTTTTGGCCCCCTCAATTCTTCAGTGGTAAGACCTGCTTTGAGGACTAATGTAATTAAGCTGAGCTGCTTTTAACTTTGTTTGTGGGACCTGCTAAGTACTAACAGGTTTAAGTAGTGACATGTAGTGACATGATACACCGTTTTATAATCCTTGTATAATTAGATCCAATAAATAGTGCTGTCATACAGTGTGTTCTGTAATAAAACAGAGCATAATCATTGTTAGTTCATCTAGATATTCATTCATTCATCCATCTTCTATCGCTATATCCGATCTTCCCTCGGGTCACGGGGAGCCTGTGCCTATCTCAGGCGTCTATGGGCATTAAGGCAGGATACACCCTGGATAAACCCATCGCAGGACACAAACACAAACACTCACACACATTCATACACTAGGGTCAATTTTCCAAGGTGCCAATCAACCTACCGTGCATGTTTTTGGGCCCGGAGAACCCGGAGAAAAAAACCCTGAGGCACGGGGAGAACATACAAACTCCATACACATATGGCTGAGATGGGAATCGAACCCAGACCCTGGAGGTGTGAGGCGAATGTGCTAACCATAAAGCCACCGTGCCCCCCATCTAGATATTACAATTGTTAATTCTTATTTCTTGAAAAAATAATGAGGAAATGACATCTGACAGTTAGATATAAGCGCTTGTCACTGAATGGTACTTTTTGAGGCTGGTTTGGATGTGACATCTGCTCATTTTGGCCACTTTTGCAAGTAGCTGAAACACAGAAATAGCAGGCTGAAACAGCTTTCCATCTCAGGTCCTTTTTTTCACATTAAATTGAGACAGTGTTGAGGTAGACAGGCGCTGGCACAATTTATTATAACAAGATAAGGCATGACGCTCCATAAGACACCTGAGGCAGTTACACTAGGTAGTTTTACTTTTGCCATATATGACTTGAGACTGCAAATTCTCTGAATTCCCTCTACAAATCCTTTTTTTGTGCTCCTTTTACAGATTGCTGGGTTTCTTAATCTCATTTTATGGGCAGGAAACTGCTGGTTCATCTTTAAGGAGACATATTTCCATAAACAGGCTTTTCCTTCAGCCACTCATCCAGAAGCAACAAGGCAGCCTTGACAAAAGAGTAAGAGCAACGTCTGTATCACAGATAGCAGTG
Source organism: Kryptopterus vitreolus (assembly GCA_030449085.1). NCBI lineage: Eukaryota > Metazoa > Chordata > Actinopteri > Siluriformes > Siluridae > Kryptopterus > Kryptopterus vitreolus. The sequence goes on from JACRUU010000020.1 coordinate 5,336,340, forward strand.
TTTAAATGACTCAACTTCCTGTGTAACATTGCAGATCACAGGAAGCCAACGGTACAGGGCAAAAGTTTTAGGCAGGCATGGAAGAAATGCTGTAAACAAACAATGCTTTCAGAAATGGAAGTGTTAATCATTTACATAATCAATGAATGAAATGCAGTGAATGAACAAAAGAGAAATTGAAATCAAATCAATATTTGGTGTGAACACACTTCACCTTCAAAACAGCAGCAGTTCTTCTAGATACACTTACACACAGTGTTTATGGGGAACTCGGCTGGTAGGTTGTTCCATCTTGGAGAAGTAAACACAGATCTTCTGTGGATGTAGACGTTCTCACATCCTTCTGTCTCTTCATGCAAATCCCACACACACTCCATGATGTTAGTAGTTAGTAACACCAAATATTGATTAAGATTTAGATTTTTCTTTTGTTCACTCACTTTGCATTTTGTAAATGGACAAAAATAATCATTATTTATATTTTTGAAAGCATTCTTTGTTTACAGCATTTTTCTGCACCTGCCTAAAACTTTTTTTTTGGATCTTTTGATCTACAATTTTAAAACATTTAGTTGGTATACTCAGCCCAAACGGCTTCATATCAGAAATAACTGTCACAAAAAAATCAAGCTGTGAGAATCTGTACAGTCATGTATATGACTCATAAATGTGATCTGACATAAATATATCAGGAAGAAAGACACTTTACACACACACACATTCCATATCGAGCACCGCAAGATTATGGATGAAAATGTATATAAACTGTAATATCTAGTAGCTGGTAATCTTTTTTTTTATTTTATTGACATCAACTTCAGCCTAGTGCTTCCTAGTGCTGGACAAATTTGGTATATATTTTTCTCCACAAAACTTTATACACCTCACCAAACAAACAAGTTCACACAAAAAAACTAAACTTGTCTAAACTAAACTAACTAAACTAAACTGCATAAACTTGTCAACTTTCCCAGTGACAGGACATGATGTGTGAACCATGAAAGTGACTTTAGTATCTGTTACAGAAACTGTACATGAGTGTTAAGTACTATGATATTTTTTGTTGTCTTCAATTATTATTTTCATTTTCAAATTGCATTCATTTATCCATCATCTCAATGTTTTGTGCAATGCTAGTAAATTTGATTCACTTGATTGAAATGCTATGATTAAGTAAATCTTTTTTTGTTGTTACATGGTTGTGTATGTGTGATAACTAGATGAGCTCTTAACAAATAAAAATTGTCTTATTTTTTATATTGTGCTATGTTTGTCTATAGGAGGAAACATATTTTTGTTTTGTTTATGCACTGATGTGTTTAATGAAAAATCTGTGGTCGAGCCAAGCAACATATCTCAATAAAATTGTACTTAAATGTATTCAGTGAGTGTGCGAGCTACATGACAGGCTATTTTAAATAAAGGAAAAATCTCCCATGAAGCACATTACACGTCAACAATCGTTATATGTTTATTGACGCTGATGGTAATTTGTTGATTTATGCTTCCACTTTGATATTCCTGTGCCAAAGGATTGTTTTTTTTTTGTGCCGTATTAAATACTTTAGTGACAGGAAAATCTGGCCTTAATATTTTTCATCCAAGAATCTCTTGTACTTGGAACAGCTTTTACTAAATTGAATGAAGTCAAGTTCTGTATGGTTGGTTTTATTTATTTATTTATTTTTGGATCTTTCATCAACATCATATGCCCTGGATTCTACTCCCAACTTCTTTCATTGAAGAGCTATTTGTTTCTGTAGCACAATCTGTGTATACGTAGTAAACAAGCTTATTAAAATCAGAATGCTTTCCAGACTCATTTAAAATGGCTTCTACGAGACTACTAGTCAAAAATCCACTGTCCTGAAACACTTAATTACACCTCAATTTCACGTCTGCACTTCCTCGCCGGGATTTTAGAGAACACCTTGCATAAGCAGCTCAGTGTCTTGCTCCAAAATTACACGTATTAAAGATTTCAGAAAGGAATTTACACAATATATCAAAATCGAACAAACAAGTCACTTTATTGTGAAGCTAAGATGACCTAAACGCAAGAAATAAAGAATAAGATAGTCAGCATACTTGGAGCTTGACAGCAGAAGCATTTAGCACATACTTGATAGGCTAAAGTCTGGGTTTGAACTGGAATATTCATATACATTGAGGTTCTTGGTTTTGAACCATTGTCTAGCTTTCGCACATTCAGAGTCATTGTTCTGTTGGAAAGTACATCATTATCTAATGCCACTTTGCAGACAAAAACGGGTTTTCTAGAATTACTCAATATTTGGCTCCATCCCTCAATCCACATTACTCTGAACAGTTCATTCTCGAGTGTGATGGAACTAAAGGAATCCTCACTTCCTGGTGTTAGTAGAACCATGCTTTACCGATGTAATGGTGTCCTCAATACAATGAGTTGTGTTTGTCACAAGTGTAGAATTTTGTATGGAAAGACAAAGTTACATTTTTGTACTTATCAGATTCCCACAATTCCCAGCCTCTTGACTGTTTATCTGACGAAATCCTTCTTTAACCAATCATTGAGTTTTGTCTTGTATAGGCAAAATTCTCAGTTATACCATAGTCACTGCTATATGAATTGATTCCTTTCCAGAACTTGTTTTACCTCACCCTCAATTTTAAAGCTGCTTAGTTGTTCTGAGCTGGAGGTCATGTGACACCTTGCCTTCATGATTCTATTGAACTATTAACTTAGTCTTTAAATTTTTTGGGGGGAAAACTCATGACAGCATATAAATGTTATTAAATGATAGAAAATACAGAAATGTAGTGGGATAGACAACAGCACCTTGGCTGTTAGTTTCGGGGTGAAATCCTTCGATCCATTGTGGCACCCTACGTCGGTTGCAGTGGGTCCTGGGTTGCTACGGGACATCGTGTTTCGGTCCATCTGACGGTTACACTTCGGACTGTCCATATGTATCTGGCATGATTTTTTTTTCCTATTGGGATGCAAAGTGGTCCTTGGTCCTTTGTCCCTCCTGCTCTTTAATATGGCCATGGAGCCTCTTGCAATCCTGTTAAGGATAGCGGAGGGTTTGCCTGGAACATTCAGGGAGGGACATATGCAGAAGGTGGTGCTGTATGCAGACGATCTCCTCCTCTTTCTGTCTAATCCAGTTTCCTCTATACCAAAGGCCCTTACAATTGTCTCAGACTTTGGAAATGTTTCAGGACACAAAATGAACTTAAGAAAGAGTCTCCATTTCCCCATTAATCAAGGTGCACAGTAAAGGTCTTTCTAATCATTTCCATTCTCAGTAAGCTTTGATAAATATCTGGGTGTAAATGTAACATGCAGGTATGGTGATTTGTTTAAAAGGAACTTCAGACTCCATTAAAATGACAGTACTACCAAAATTCCTGTTTTTATTTCAGACTGTGCCTGTTTTTAATCCCCAATGTTTTTTTTAGTGCTGTGAATAATTATATTTCCATGTTTGTTTGGGATAAGAAATTTCCTCGCATAAGGAAAGCATATCTGGAGAGGAAGAAGGAGGGGGGATTTTTTTCTATTACTACACGAACACTTATTCTGGCTTTTTGATATGTCTAGTGATGAAGCTCCACTTTAGTACACAACACATTACATCAGGTGTAATCCAGTATCACTGCTATGTGCTCCAATCCCTATGAGTAAACATTATTTTTGACAAATAATCCAGTTATCTGTGGCTCACCCAAAATATGGTCACTGTTCAAACTTCACTTTAATAATAATCAAGTTTTGCCTTCTATCCCAATTGTGTTGAATCTTCTGATCCTTCTTTCCCTTATAGATTCAGCATTTCAATTGTGGTCCAGAAATGGAGTTAGCTGTGTTAAGGACCTTTTTCAAGATGCCTCTCCTTCTTTGAAGCAGCCAGAATATGAAATGAGAAATGAGGTTATACAGAGAACTGCCTCCTCTTATCTGGATCATATGAAGGGGCAGTGAGGGAAGGAACTGATATCAGAAACGGTCTGGCAGTGTGCGGTAGAACTGGTACACTTATCTACTGTATGTAAGGTGCTGCATAGGTTCCATGTGTACAGGAGTAGGTTGACTAGAATGGATCCAGTATCAGACCCACCTCTCCCCAGATGTGGTTTGGATCCAGTGGACCTGAGTCATATGTTCTGGGGATGCCCCAGATTAAAAGGTGTTTTTGGATGGACATCTTCAGAACATTCTCATCTATTTGTAATAAAAATGTGGACCCTAATCCCCCCACTTCCATTTTTGCTGTGGTGCCGGAAGAAATGCACTTATCAAAAAGTGTCAAAAAATCAGTCAAAAATCATCGCTTTTTCTTCTTTATTGGCTGATCCTTTTAAGTTGGAAAAAGGCAAAGCCACCATCTCACAAACCCTGGGCATTGCAAGTGATGTCTTACCTTAAACGTGAACATCTTAAGCACACTGTCCAAGACTCCTCTGAGAATTTTCATAAGGTCTGGCAGCCCTTATATTCTTATATGGCCCCTATCTTATCTTTTTTCCCTCTCCTTTCTCTCCCCCCCTCTCCTCCTTGAGGGGTTTGTATGTGTTGGTTGTTCTGGTTTGGTATGCAATATGTGTTTGGGAAAGAATAATCTGTGTGTGTGCTGTGACTTTTGTTATTATTAAAATAATAATAATAAAAAACTTAACTTGCATTTTTATATATATATATATATATATATATATATATATATATATATATAAAATGAATAAATGTATATACTATATATAAATGTATATCGGTAAAAGGACAACTCATTTTATGGAAAGGATGCATCATTCGGATCTAAGTGTAAACTAGGCCCACGACATTATATTTTTTGTCTAACTGTAGATCATAATAACATGACTGAAATTAAACACACTGAAATATTTCAGTAATAACAACAATGTTATTAATTTAACCTATTTCTCTTAAATGTATGTTTTGAGCCCCTATGTTTTGAGCCCCTGTATGTTTTAAAGCCCCTACCATTTCATTTGTAATGGAGTATAATAAGACCAATAAGATTGCAGGACTACACTCTCTCTCCTTCTCTAGCAGGCAGGTCATGGTCTACCTGTTGGCACACATTAGTACTTGGTATCACAGTGTTTCCTAATACAGAAGCAGGCCACACAGTTTATTGGCTTGAAACTAAAATTCACTGAAAATACAAGTCACCCTGTTACTCCAAGTGGGTAGTGGGTGATTGTATTCCGCCAGGCTGCCATGTGCAGTAGCAGCTTCGATTGAGAATATTAAGACCGACACTGTCAGCTGCAACAATGATTCTTCCAGTCCTGACTTAGCAACTAGTTTTTCTCAACCTATAATTGGACTCCCGAACACCCCAGACAAGCTTGGTTGAGACACGGGCCATCTGGAAAGTAATGCGGTAAATGGTGCAAAGTCACAACAGATTAGATCAGAGAGCAATATTGTCATTCGAGTCAAGAATTTACTAGAGCAATATAGCATCCTTCACCTGGAATTAACCAGCTGGGGTTGTGGGTGTTATTTGAACTTTGTCTTACCTGTGCCTTTAGCTCGCTTAAGCTTTGTGATGGTCGGTCACTAGGCTGCCTTGCTTGTACAGAAGCTCCATAATTCTCCAGGATTATACAGTCATGTAGAGAAGGTTTAGCTGGAAGTCTTCACCACAGACATGCACGGCCCCTTGGTGCCTCTGGCCATAACTGTTATATACCATAAACCATTTCTCTGTTAGATCTGATTGCAAAAGAATCAGCTAGCTATGCCACGGGGACCTGCTCTGTAGTTGGTTTGGAAATCAATGTCCTTATGCTTTTGGGGTTGGATCACCCTACCAGCTTCCTTCCTAAGTAGCTCTACTAGCCCTAAATTAACAGGGAGATTTGGCATCAATAGCTGCCAGATCACATGTGTAGATTTAAGCTCTCTTAGAACCTTTTTATAAAACGGTCATCATGAGAGAATTGGTCTTCAGAGAAATGGCTGCTGTATATTTCCTTACCATGGATTTAAACATGTTGTGATGCTCTGTGACCAGGAGGTGGCACTGCGTTACCATATTGTCCGTCATACACGTGTAAGACTTAGCCAATTAGCAAACATAGCTTTGACTTTGTTTTTGTGAGTCTGTTTGTTTACTTATGCTACGTTTGTATTTGGATAATGTATTTTAATAACCAGTGTTTTACACTTAATACAGAATTTACAACTGTAGTGAATATGGAATATGGTGGCTATAAAGTGCTACAGTCTACCATATTGTCTACCTGACAAGTTGTGCGTCCCTACAGATGCCACTCTAGGGCCACGTGTCCTTCCTCAGTCATGTCCGTAAAATATACAATACAGGTAACCCATGTGCAGCGATCCCAGGACATATTACCTGTCCTTATTATCTCAAATCTGTATTTAAAAAATAAATGAAATAATATGGCTGGAATAATAATTAAATGTGCCAAATATAAAAGCAATGCTGACTCCGAAATGAAGCTGTAACCATTTTATTTATTGTGCAAATAATTTTACCACCATAGTTATTGTCTATAAAAACCTCTACAGCTCTGGCTTTATGCTTTACCCTACTCTCTGTCGCAGTCTGCTGTCTACCATAGAGATCTGATATACCGAACACCTCTCTAACTCTAAAACAGGACCAGCACTATGCAGCATCTAATGGATATTGCACTCATAATATGTTCACTCAGACATAGGCCATGTGTCCACTGTGAGGCTATTACTACCTTCCAGACATTCACTTTTCACTAATGTGATTTCCGGGCGCCGGATATATTTTGTCTCTTTGTTGTTTTTCGTTCACAAAAACTAAAGACGAGCGTTGTTTGGTTTTTTTCTCGAAAGGATTGTGACATTGGTCAGTGTATTTGTTAGATACTAAAAGTGCTCGTAAAGCCAACTCTAGACAACAGACAGACACAGCCACTTTATATTAATAGTCTCTAGTAGCCAGAGATTTGAAAATAAACAAGATAAAATACTTGACATACAGAATTGTGAAATAGTACATACAATTTTACATACATTATATGGCACTTAAAAGACCAAAAAAAAAAGAGAGAGAGAGAGAGAGAGACGTTCACACACGAGATTAAAGTGGCAAGTTAAGAAATAGATACACATACACAATTCAGTGTGCTTACATTATACATGATCCTAACGAAAGGTATTAGAGGCGCATAATGTAAAGTCAAGGCAGTTCTCCGGGGTTGTTTTTTTTTTTCTTTTTTCTTTTTTTTTTCCTCTTTTTTTTTTTTGTCACAGACGTTTCTACAGATAACAGTGTATTCCTGAAAAAGAGCATCTAACCTACTGCTTAGTGATACAGTGCTTTGTTGCCTCCATAGGTACAGTCTGTGATGGCTTACTGAAGTTTCTGGTCTATTTACTAACTTCTCATATTTAATATACAGACCTATTGAGACACGTTGTAAACATCTTTCGAGATTTCATAAGACGGAAACAGAAATTACAACAAAGAACCTTATAAAAAATAAAAATAAAAAAAAGCTCAACATCTTTTTGTCACATGTGGAATCCAGACAACAGCATAAAGAACACTATATAAAGAAGGAGGCCCGATATGCTCCGCGTGGTCTACTTTCCCCACGGGTTATTTTCAGCTTTAACCCACATGGTACGACTTAAACAGGACCATCTGCATATCAGAGCCCGCTGTATTAAACTCATACACCTAATGCATGTCTTTATTATTATTATTATTATTATTTCTCTACAGGAGTGACTCGGGCACTTCTGATAGAAACACAAGACGAAATGACTTGCTGGATAAGAAAACACCGTCTTCAAGGTAAACGCTGTAAACAAACACTAAAGCAACACACAAGAGCACAAATGTACCGCCCACGAAATGATGAACAGATTAATAGAATACTGCTGCCATCTAACGATATCCAAGGACTGATACTCAAGGAAAAACGGACGACGATGGAGGAAAAGCCATTAGATCTTGTTGGGGTGTGCCTTTTGCCGCCGTGACGCGCGTTTGAAAGCAACAGAGACACTGGCCTTTTCCCATAAAGATCACGATGGTGAGGACATCACAGGATTTTGGCTTCAGCTGAGGAGGCGTTTAATAGGCCTGTACTGCCCAATGCCTGCCGCTGTCCATCATAGCTGCTCTCATTTTCTAACACTTGTTTTGTTTTTTTTTCCTGAGATGATGCTGTGCAACCCAGACGGACTCTTATCCTCTTTTAGAAAACAGAATCTTAAGAAGTTTTAGTCCCTTATTACACAGGTTGTAACTGGAATGCTCTTAAACACATCCATTGCTATGCCCTCGCTATTATAATAACATTATTACCAGTGAGAATCAGTGTGTTTTTGAATTAGCCTGCCTTTGTCTTCACCCAAGCTGGGTAAAAAAAAAACAAAAAAAAAAAAACCCAAGAATAATACGGCTGTCAAACCGTCCTCTTATGCCACTCTAGGCAAATGAGAAGCCAGAGCGTTGAACCTATAATGGTGTCGGGATAGCTGCTGCAGGGTATGACAGCTGAATGCTACATAGAATGCATTTTATGTGGGAATACATGTCGATCCGACAGTCTGAAACGTTCATTATTGTGTGCTATATCCAAGGAACCGCCCCCCCCCCATCATTTTTGTCAGGTTCCTTATGTGACACTATGAAGTGACATGCATAATAAATATGTCAGATATGTCAGACTCTTTTGCCAAATAAATAAATAAATAACCTTGGCTCTCCTGTTTTTTCCTGTTCAAGATTACAAGCACTTTTTTGGGAGAGGGGCTTGGGATTTAATTAAAGATGGCCCCAATCATTTTGATAATGAGTGACTCAGCAGTGACTAATGCTAGCAAAATATGCAAATAACCCAGAACTTGCGAAGTTTTGAGAATCAGAGATGTCTAAAAAACAGTTATGGATTTTTGTGTTATGGCCTGTCCTGGTGTACTAGAGAAAAGCAGAGAGATGCCTTATTCTATTTTAAGAGGTTATTAGCATTCAGGAAATGTTTCTCTCTTTCTCTCCGGTTGTCATGACAGACCGATTCATGCAAATGGCATTGTGCGAATAATAGGCCATATTTTCTGACAAGACAATGGCAGTCGTAATGTGATTACGACTCATTGTTTAAAGTGTACATTTTCTGTACACACAAACCATGCTGATTTCATTTACTCATAAGATGGGGATTACAAGAAACGCTATTGTGCATCTGGCATCAATATATATTTTTTTCTCTGTGATCCTTTTGGGGGAAATCACAGCAGCTGACATATCAGTTCTACTATTTGATGCTACAACTACCCAAACTTTCGGTCACCACACATGGCATGATGCTAGAAGATGGCATGTATCTAAAACATGTTTTTGTCCTAAAATCCAGCATGTTATTGTTCTGAAATAACAGTAACAGCTGTAGTGTTGTGGTATTATTGCAAGTGTCTATAGAATTGCAACGCAGTGAAGTTTACCTTTGGCTTAATGTCGGACAGCTCACCTATTCACTTTACATCTTACTCCTTATTAACAACAACGACTAATATATATATATATATATATATATATATATATATATATATATATATATATATATATATATGGAATGGACCTTTTTTTCCCTTCGCCGTTCAGACTGGTTTCCACTATGTTTTGGCATATTGATAAGTCCCGAGGTGCTGAATTTGTACAAGCACATTCCGATCTTTGCTACGTCCTTTCAAATGCACTTGACAGTGCTGAGCATTCACCGTAATGGTGGGTAATGGCATGCCACTCCTCTAGCAATGACTCATGACTGAAGTCTATATATAAAGTGGTGATGCTGGCAAGTTAGCATTTGGGGAAGGGAAGAATAAATATTGTAAGTACTAATGGTTACAGGACACAAAGCTATAATCTTTCTACATTCAGCACTCTAAGATTAATAATATATGCTTTACATAGTTTATATATTACTAAATAATATGGCTTGCCAGTGCCTGTTCGTATAGAAATTCTTTTTGCCACGTACCCTTTCACCTTTCGCACTTCTCAGTGACGCATTACTACAAGTCCACTTACTGTATATGGCAAGACCTTTTCACAGTATATACTTAAGTGCTACAGATTAAAATGCTGGAAAGGCTTCTCTAACTTGTCCTTGTCAAATTCACAAAGGAAAGCTATATAACACTGTCTCTTTAATTAGCCACATGCTGAAGGGTGCAAACTGCATTTCTGCTGCTCTTTTTCCAAAGACGTCTCAACAACTCATTGCCTCTGAACAAACCTCACATAATTTGCATCCATCATAGACAGCTGTCCCACAATCCATTTAGACCACAATGGGTGTGTCAGAGAAGACCGAGCTAATAGAGTCTGCCACTGATTTCTTTCTCTTTCCTTTGCCATGCTTAGCCTCATCCTCCAGATCCTCTTCCCCGTTGCGATTCACTTTCCCATTCTGGCCCTGCAGGTCCTTGGGATCAATAAAAGCAACATGCCTGTTGGGCTCTCCTTTGGTTGCCAGATCCTCATGCGTCGGACTGGCGGTGAGCATGGACGAATGAATACTATCCTCGTGTTGGTTCTTGGATTTCCCTTGTCCTGGACAACAGAAGCACCGGCAAGGGGTCAAGTACAGGTAAATGAGCACCAAGACTACACTGGCCAAGCATCCTACCAAAGTCGTGTATGCTGTGTTGAGGGTATCACCGTTTCCATTAAGAGTAAAGTTATGCACCTTTACCCACACATACAGGGTTTCGTTAAGGTATTCGCTCACCGCAAAGCAGGTGTACTGACCAGAGTCCTCGAGTTTTACCGATCTAATCTCCAGACTGCCGTCCGGTAGAACAACGGCAGTCTGGTTGCTTCCAGGTGACACCTCTATGTTACCGGGCAACATCCACATCTTGGACATGTCCCGGTGCCGCGTATCGCACTTGAGGACCAGAGACTGCTCTAGAAAGGCTTCCTCCACCGATTCGTTATATGTGCTGCAGTTCAGATGCACATTTAGTTCGAAGACACGCAAGGTTTTCTTATCAGGCCCTGGCACTATGCAGGTGTAGTCATCTTTGAAATCCACAGCTGAGTTCAGTCGTCTTATATACCAGTGCGCCATCAAGCTGTACAGCTCACAGTCGCAGACGAGTGTATTGTTGTGGAAGTATAGTCCATTCTTCAGCCAGGCGGGCAAGTCCTGCAGATCTTGGATTGGCAGCACTTTGATCCGATTGGAAGACAAGTCCAATAAGTTCAGCTTCTCCAGACGTGTCTTGTCCTTCACTAACTCCACAGGAAAGCGGGACACCTGGTTTTGGCTCAGGTAGAGCTTCTGAAGTCTCTGAAGGCCAGTGAAGGCAGTGCGGTCAATCTGGGTGATGTGGTTGTTATAGAGCAGAAGCACTTCTAGATTTTCTAGCTGTTCAAAAATGCACTCATCCAGCTGGCGGATGTTGTTAGAGGACAGGTCCAAGTAGCGCAAATGCTTGACGTGAAGAAACGCTTCGGTAGAGATAAAATCCAAGCCATTGTGGCTGAGTAAAAGGTTGTGAAGTTTGGGGAGTTTGTACGTGGTCCAATCGGCACGTAGTCTGATGATGTCATTATAGCTCAGATCCAGCACTGCCGTATACTTGGGCAGGTCAGTTGGCACCGTAGTTAAGTTCATTTTGGAGCAGCTCACAATGTTACTCGCACATATGCACGTTTTGTGGAAATTCACTATCGAGCCATCAGTCTTGGGTGTAGGAATAAGAACCAGGGAAGTGCAAACAGCCCACTTAATGAACATTTCCACGGAGGATGGCATATCTTCCACTCTCTTAAGGGTTAAATCAGGGTTTAAGATGATATAAATTGCACACAGATTAGCTGAGTGCACTGAAGGAGTTGCAGAATATAAACTGAAAACAGAAAAAAAACACAAGAGATCATTTTTTTTAATCTAGGGGGAAAACAGAGTGCATTCGGTCATTTCTAGCCTTTGTGACAGAAAAGTATTCGGTGTATTCTCTTGTTTTTTTGCATGCATTCAGACATGCAAAAGGCATTCAAGCAATTGGAATATAAAGGAAATCAATCTAAGTGCACTATTGCTAAAAGCAAATTTATAATCTAAAGGGCACGTCCTGCAAACAGCGATCAATAAAAGCACTTGGGAAAGGAAAGGTGAGATGTTACGGCCTGTAGTGCTCCTAGACAGAAGCATTGCATTGCACCATTTCAACGTGGCCATGTAATGCAATGGTCTCAAAGAACATTAAAACCAAACCTAATCACACACACACACACACACACACACACACACACACACACACACACACACACACACGCTCACACCACAAACAACAACAACAACAACAAATAACAAAAAACGAATTGTGCATGTCATCTTACATTACCTCTTGAATGTTTACGGGTTACGATACATCAAGGTCTGGGAGTAAATAATGCCTAGAGCAGGCGTTTGTTTATCCATTGCCCATCACAGTAACGTGCCATGCGTTTCCCATTCAGAAACAAAAACCAGATGGAGATACTCCGATCGAAAAACGGTGTGCTGTTCCGGTACAAAAAAAAAATACAAAAAGCCTTTCAAGGACAAATGATTGTGTATATATATATATATATATATATATATATCTATATATATATATATATATATATATATATATATATATATATATATATATATATATATATATGTATTTTTTTTTTATCGCAGTTGAAGGATAAATGCGCAAATAGTTACGGCATTACGTAAAGAAAGGACACGCTCCACAACGCTGATCTTCTCATAATCCCTAGATCTATTGTAGCAGATGTGAGCAAATCCATTTCAGATGTTTCACGTAGCCAAAAGTGTCCAGAGATCCATGAGGTTTTGCGGATGCGCTGTGCAGAAGGAGCACGGACGAGCTTGTGATCGACCCCCTGATCAGACGCCACACTGACTATCTGAAGAGGAGCATCTCTTCACGCGCACTCGTTCGCCGGAGCGCATGAGCAGTCGCGCGCTGTCGTCCTGCCTTTCTCACGCGCATGAAAAAAAAAAGAAGAAGAAGAAGAAGAAGGAAAAACACACTCGGGTTGCGCCCCGTATTTCATTCACACAGGCTGTTCAAACACCATGCATTGCATCAAAATAATGTACTCTACTCATACGCCATTTTAATTCTAAGAGGGACAGTTCCGTCACGTGTTTATTAGAGGGGGAGGGGGGGGGGGGGGAATAATAAATCGTTGAAATTCCTCCCCCATGATGTGGAATTATCTGTTCGAAGACGTAATTGTCGGGAATGCATATTGATTTCCATTCAGGAATTCATGCAATGCTAAGAGCACGGGGGTCAAACGTACTTGAGGTAACTGACCACCTCATTCCTGATTGTATTCAGGGGGAAAAAAAAAAATACACACACACACACACACACACACACACACACACACACACACACACACCACACATACACACCATATATATATATATATATATATATATATATATATATATATATATATATATATATGTCTGTCTATACATGTCTTATTGACTGGGGAATGTTCATTCATTCATTCATTCATTCGTTTTCTACCTCAATATCCGATCTTCCCTCGGGAGTCTGTGCCTATCTCAGGCGTCTATGGGCATTTAGACAGGATACACCCTGGATGGAATGCCAACCCATAGCAGGGCGCACACACACACACACACACACACACACACACTCACATTCATACTAGGGACAATTTTCCAAGGTGCATGTTTTTGGACCGGCGGAGAGGGGGGGTTAGGGAACCGGAGAACCCGGAGAAAAAAACCCTGAGGCACGAGGAGAACATGCAAACTCCACACACATATGGCCGAACCCGGACTCTGGCGGTGTGAGGCGAACGTGCTAACCACTAAGCCACCGTGCCCCTGGGAATGTTTATGTTATGTTAAAATTATATTCATATCCAGGCTCAATAATAGAATAACAAAAAGAAGAATTTAAAAATGACAGTTTATACATTTAATCAAGTTGGAATCATTGTTGGATGTATGCACCGACAAGGCATAACTTTATGACACATATATCGCTATGACAGATGATTGTTTCATCATGGCGTCTGTTAGTTGGATCATTTAGGCAGCAAGTGGACACATTTACAAAGTTAAAAATGGGAAAAAGTGGGAAGTGTGCATATTTGAGCGAGTTTGACAAAAAGCCAACATTGTGATGGCTGGTCAGTATCTATCAAACGTGGTCAAGAGTAGTGAACCAGTGACAGGATCATTTTGTCACCAAGGCTGATTGACGCATGCGGGGAGAGAAGGCTGTCCTGTGTGGTCCAATCCAACGTATGTAGCCTAAATTCTTAGACGTTCCTGCTGTTAATGTTATTTATAAAAATGTTATGCTGGTCATTGTGTATAAATGTGTGTAATGGTCAGTCATTATCTGGGCTATCGGTACCACTGTATCCTCGTCAGGTTTGTTGATGAATTCAGGGCTTGAACAATGAGAGTAAGAATGGGATACATCTGACATGGGATGCTAGAACAGTAGTCCCTTGGTCCCTTTATAGTGTAACCGAGTTCAGGCATTGATAACGTCTTAGACTAGCTAATGTAACGCTTAAAAGTCATTCCGATTTATATAATCTATCAAGTATAGTAAAAGATTCCTTACATTGATTACTAGGTGTTCTGTAGATTACTTTTGCCAGTTTGTCCAGCATTCGTTTGAGGTAGCAAATCCTTTTATTGCACAATTGTGTACAACATAGTGTTTATTGTCTTGTCTCTCCCCCACACCCCTTTTTTGGGCACATGTGCACTTTGTTTTTTTTTTTTTATTAGTTAGTAATTAGTTTTTTCTACTTTTTCCTTTGGGATTAGTTTAGAATTATGTACAGTCCTGTGTCTTATTTATGGTGTCTGTCATAGCGCCTTGGTCCTTGTTTTGTTTGACTGTATACTTCACTTTATATTGTTGAAATGACAATATAAGGCAGCTTGACTTAAGAGGAAAAATCTTCAGAAGGAAATACATTGGGAATACAAGGGAATGTGTTAAACAACATCGCCTTCTGTTTATTCACAATGCATTGTTGGAGGTTTGTAGGATGCAAATTTGTACTGGAAGGAGTTTGCAACTGAGACAACCTTTTATATTGCCAACTCTCTGACCAGTGCCCTAACCTCTTATTGTAACTAGGGAGCTGACTGAGATGCACCCTGTAACGCTCTCTTTCTCTCTCTCTCTCTCTCTCTCTCTCTCTCTCTCTCTCTCTCTCTCTCTGTGTCTTTGTGGAGATTAATTACAGGAAGTCAGGATGCTTTGAGATTTTGAAAAACAATATCAAATCGATAGAAAAATGTCAAATATAATTCATTAGCCCAAATTCAGTAACAGAGAAATGTTTATTACCATAACTTAGCACATTAGATTCATTTTGGCAACTTACCTGGAATAGGACTTTTTTGTTTGATTTTTTATTTATTTTTTTACGAATGGTCAAACCTTTACACCCTATTTTGCAAACGAAGTGAATAAGTGAGCAAGCAACTTGAAAATGAGGGTAAACCATGAAAGCAGTGAACTAGCCTTTTTGAATCTGGCCTGGATTGCAGAGAGGGAGTTCTCTTCCCTTCACATTAGACAGGCCCAGCTGGGGGAACAGAGAGTAGCTCCCACAGCTTGTTCACACTCACTCTCATGGGGGGGTTGTAATTACACCCTAGGAGACAGCATTTTATTAGGCTAAATTCGGCCGAGGGCTTTGTCCGATGTGCTCTGCCCTCATTTCAAAATGTTTCAAATGTTTATCATCCATAGCAGTGACACAAAGCATCCAAAATGTCAGGAGCCTAACAATATAATTTACTTCCAGAAGGTCTTTCAACTCCTGTTCGGGACTAAATTTAAACCAGAAATCTCTCTTGGGGATAGATGTTTAATGAAATGTGCTTACAGTTATGTTTTAAGCCTAAACTAATACTTAAATGGGAAAATTTAAAAAAATAATGCTTTAAATTGTCAAAGCCTGAGTTCAGTGCTTACTCAGAGCTCTAATTTCAGGTCAATAATTCATTATGGTTACTAAATAATACAATTTAGTTTTGTTCGTCTCACACCGCCATGGTCGGGTTCGATTCCCGTCTCGGCCATGTGTGTGTGGGGTTTGCATGTTCTCCCTGTGCCTACACTCGGTCCAAAAACATGCACGGTAGGTTGATTGGCACCTTGGAAAATTGTCCCTAGAGTGTGAATGTGTATAATTGTGAGTGTGTGTGCCCTGTGATGGGTTGGCATTCCATCCAGGGTGTATCCTGCCTTAATGCCCATAGATGCCTGAGATAGGCACAGGCTCCCCGTGACCCGAGGGAAGATCGGATACAGTGGTAGAAGATGAATGAATTAATTAATTTTCAGATGGAAATCTACAGGTACTGAAGTGCAAATCCTTTTCTCCACCATTAGATGAACTGGGTTTAATGGGAAAAGTCCAGTGAGACTCATCAAATGTCAGACTGTTTTTATATCAGTGGCAATATTGCAATCTTAGTTCTTTACTATTGGTTAAATGTACTATTAAGAAGATTATCGCCATACTTCTTTTAATTATGTGAATTATGAAATAGATCGTGGTAGACAAGTTGGACAAGACAATATAGTGTGTCGAATCGACCAGGAGTTTACCCAATATAAAGTTGGTAGCCATTGTCATAAACCACTGTTGGTGTTAAATGCTTATTTGGAAGGAAGGGGAAAACACATCTCTTTCGGCATTGTATTTTCCTTGCACTTTCACTGAACTTGAGATGACTCACTGGTACTACATGTTAAATTAACTAGAGCGTGTAAATGCAGTACATTTGCATTTTAAATGATTAATAATCTATCAGTCTTATGCTCCTATTGTTAATCTGCTATTGTTGCCTGGTAACTGTTTTGATCTTCCATGTGCAGTGTTTACTGAATAGTTATAGCTAAGATGGATGATGGGATTTCTGCATGGCTTGGGATGATGGGGATGTTAAAGGAAGGATAGCCCCAGCTCCCTCCTTTATAAAGCTTTCTTCTTTTATTATAATCTTTTCTTTAAGTCTATTAATTACACCTATATACCTCCTTGAGACATTGACCAGAAATTGATATTTATAATATTCATATGGGACTGCATTTTGGAACGCATGCATATGATTGTGGAGACAGCTGTAACAAAGAGAAGATTACAGCACTTTGTAATTTGATCAAAGATATAAGGACTTCATATGGTTATTTATGTTTATTTTGTTATGGCCAGTTGTAATTCATCCTAAAATGGTCATCTTAAGATAATTCAAAATGACTGTAGGGAGAAAAATGGTGGAAGAAAAATGTTAAATGGAAGTTAAATGTTTATTTACTGTTGATAAACATGTTTGTGATTAGGACGAACTGCATAATATTACATATGTTGTAAAAGTTTCAGCATCCCAAAGGCAAAAAGGCATAACTTTATGGCCACTGATCAGGAATAATATTATGACCACCTGCCTAATATTTTGTTTTTTTCCCCCCTTCTGTTCAACAAACTCTCCTGACCCGTCAAACATTAACAGTATTTACTTATTCAGCAGTTTGAGCTACAGGAGCTTGTATATTGGATTGAATCACATGAATCAATGAGCTGTGGCTACCCATGGTTCTGTTGCTGGTTCACTAATGTTCCTTTTCTTGGGCCAAGAAAATAATAGATCTTAACCACTGCAGACCCGGAACACCCTCTAACCCTGATGCTGTCTATTCATCACAATTTACCGCCTGTCAATCTTGCTCAAAGCCTTATGCTTGCCCATTTTTGACATCCGTCACAATAAGTTATAGTTATTAAAAACATGAACGATTTTAATTTATGGTACTGAAAAATATGCAATTATTGAGCAATTATGCAATCATTAATTGCGCTTAAATATTAGAACAGACCTAATATGTATATACATACATATATGTGTGTGTGCATATCTAAAAAAAAAAAATATATATATATATATATATATATATATATATATATATAATATATATATATATAATATATTTATATATATATATATATATAAGAAATTTGGTCAGGAATAATGCTCCCCTCAATGCTGTGGAATACAGGCAGATTCTTATGCATCATATAATACCAGTCCTGGATGTTATGGTTTGGCTCCTCAGAGTCCTGATCTCCTTATCACATATAACATTGTTATCAGAAGCTCCTAAAAAGTTTTCACAGAGCTCTATCTATCTATCTATCTATCTATCTATCTATCTATCTATCTATCTATCTATCTATCTATCTATCTATCTATCTATCTATCTATCTATCTATCTATCTATCTATCTATCTATCTATCTATCTATCTATCTATCTATGGCCTTTTGTGTGTGTGTGTGTGTGTGTGTGTGTGTGTGTGTGTTGTGTTTGTTTTTTATGCACTGTGTGCTAAGCTGCTTGTATTGCTCATTGCACCTGCCATGAAGACAATAGACCTAATAATAGACCTAAATGGTTTTTAAAAGCATTAAATGGTGTTTATTTAAATAAGAATTCAATTGATTCATGGAACCCTTGCACTACAAGAGCCTTTGTTTTCAGTGTTAGTTCTCAGTATTCCCTTTTTATCAGAAGTCTCTCTCTCCATTAGCAATGTAGATATGTGTGTGTGTGTGTGTGTGTGTGTGTGTGTGTGTGTGTTTGTGTGTGTGTATGTTGTGTATGTGTATGTGTATGTGTGTGTTGTGTGGGAAGTGGTGGACATATGGAGAATATGATCTGGGATTATCTTTAATACAAACAGGGAGGTGGAGAAGTCTAGTATTTCATATCCAACGTGTACCCTGCTTAGTGATATTTAATAGCAGTGTGTTTGTTTATTATTTAACAGCAGTGTATTTGTTTGTTATTAATCTGATATTTAAGCTGCAATTACGCGGTAGCTGTGTGGTATTAAATAATTGTCCCTTGTACTTACGTACTTAAGTTTACATGGCTGTTACTGAAATGTTTGGTTCGCATGCTTCATTATGTACATCACCACGAATAGTGATGAAACTAGAAACTTTGTGTGTATATATATATATATATATATATATATATATATATACATGTACAGTTTTTCCACTGATACATAGTAGACCTACTCACATTCTCTTTACAATTTGTCAGTGTTGTAAATGTAGTAGATTGTTAATACTGAACGACTTGCTTTGCATAAAGCGGAGCCCAGTCTCACCACATTTTGTAATATAATCTATTGAGTCCATTAAATGTGTTCCTGGAGACAAATGTCCCCTTTTTATGCAATTTATTTCAAAAGGAATTATTTTTAGTGCCGCCGCCAAATAGTTTTTTTTTCTGCCGCTGAGTACCACAGATGCTGTGTTGATTTTTTTCTCGTTTTTTTTTTTTCTTCACTGTTACTCAAAATTTAAGCAGGATATTTTATCCTTGGTTTTATTGCTTCATATTTGGTAAGCTACTTGCTATTAAAAGCCATCTATAGTGTTTCCTTCCAGTCAGAAAACAGTACATTAATTCTTCAGGTAAATTTAGGAGTAAATTGAACTGTTACAGTATAACCCTGACCCTACATTCTCTGATACAATTGGGGGAAAATTATTAAATTTGGCATTTCTGTCAGAATTACCCACGATCCTCTGTTTCCATCGCTATGGAGACAAAACCGCACAGAAACAGTTTTGCTTAATGACAGGGTAAAAAAAGAGAAACATTTGTGCCCATGGACATGAAATAAAATGGAAGTTCATGACTATATGATGCAATGAACTAAAGATGATCGAAAACCTTCACAAATCTGCCTTCATTGTAACAACAAAAGAAGATTGAGAGAGTCCACTTTTACTTTTACTGTAATACTTTTACTGCTTATATTAGCTATTGAAATAGTTGTTAGTCTAAACCCAGGACTATCAAAAAAAAGCAAGGCTTACTTAGTTAATAGTATCAAATTAATTGTAATATTTAAAAATACATTCATTATCCGCTTCTACATATAGAGTTATAGAAGGAAGCGGCACAAATTGGGTAGAATCCACCTGCTCGTCCACGGAAAGAACAGACAAGCAGCTCAACAGACTAATCTCACTAATTACTAAATAAACAAGGGCACAGCAAACAAAATCTGTTCATCCTTGAAATGAAGATCCATTTTGGAGGTTTGGAAATCTCGCTGCTAGTTCAATGTGATCGATGGCCGCTAGTTTAGCGAGTGCAAAACAACATTCTGTCTACTAATAGCTAATAATCAACACATTCATCCCCTTGTTTGTGCCATTTAGCCCTCAAATGCTTAGCGAGAGAAGTCTGGTTCTCTCTGTGCCAGACAGTGCAGGTCTTTGTACTAAGCCCACTATAGGCATGACATGTCAATCTCTCATTTACTTTCATCTTCAACACAGGTCTCTGAATCCCTCTTGTTTTCTAGGTGTTATGTGGATTTTGTCTAAACAACCAGCCTCAAAAGGCAGCCCAAAATAACAAGTCCTTCTGCCTTCCATCTGCTGTTTCCTTATTACATTTTTACCCCCACCCCTGCAATGTTCTTTCCAGCCAGAAAGATCCATCTCAATCCATTAGCGAGTGCAGATAGCAAACCAGCAACTGTGTCTGGCCAGTCACCCCACATCCTGCATTAATAGCTGGAACTGTGTCAAAGGGAACAGAGCATGACATGCACACACACACACACACACACACACACACACACACACACACACACACATACACACATTTTCTGTCTTCCTGTGATTGTAGGTAACTTTAAAAGTACTCTATTAGAGGATTTATTCCAACAAAACTTTAAGTATTGAGACTATTTTTGGTTAAGAGCATAGCAAAGTCTCTCACACCTGAAAGTACACTATATATGAAGTGTTATATTTCCCTTGTTTCCCCTTGTTATCTAATGACCCACTTGCATAGCCCTTTGGAGAGGATGATCTTGACACTGAGCACTTAGTGTGAAGTGCTCGTGGTAAGCAAGCACTGTCCGTGATTAGAAACAGTGCTCCATTTCAACGAGCCTTACAGCATGCTAATGTCATAAGATGTAACAAGACGTTCAGGGGGCTTTTGATTGCGCTCCGAGTTGAATCGAATGTCTATTTCACATCAGCATGGCAAGGAGCGGCGAGAAATGGATGAGGAAATGGACAGTAGAAGAATGGAATAAGAATAATGTTCTTGGTTGACAGGCGTGGTACATGATATGGTCTTCTGTGTTTGTGAACCATTTGCCTCCATTTTTGATGGGTTGCTGTGGAGATTTTTCTAGAGTGCGTGATGAATTGAAATAAATCAAACATCCTTAACTCATCTGCTTATTTACAAAATGCAGGCCAAATGCAGGCAGATGGTCTCTAGCCCGGAGTCCTCCATGTTCTCGGAAATGATTTGGGATGATTCCCTTGAAATGTCGTTCAAGCGTTCTGCTTTCTGAATTAATGACTCATCAAAATGTAATATTACACATCTTTCCCCTTCAGACCTGCTGCTGACATTGATATACTGTTTGAGAGAAAATATTACTGTGTGAGTGAAGACGTGTCTGAAAATTGATTAGTAAAAATAGTGGCCTTGGTTGTATTGGAGTACATAAGAAACTCTTGCAATATGGGCTTGTGCTTACTTCTGGGATTGTAATGGTGGTTTCGAACATACATCACTGTTAGATGATGATGCATTATTAATGATCAAATATGATTAATATTCCAACTACAGGTATACTGCAGGCACACCGCTAGACCTTTACATAATGTACAGTACTTGTGCTGCTGTAAAATGTTGTAATTGTTTCAACTACTAACACTCGCTTCCTCCCCAGCACATTAAGTGCAATCTTTTTCAAGTGCCGTTCGCGGCAAAAGAAACATAACACGCGAAAGAATGTGCTATCTGTTGTTTTTCACATATATTATATCCCTAAATCTGCCAATGTGACAAGGGAGAGAAATAAAATCCAACCCTTCTGATGAGCGACAATTTTGCCTTCATCCAGTCTCATGACAATAAAAGTGAAGACATTCCTGTTGTACTACTTGAGAACGGTCCAAAAACATGCACGGTAGGTTGATTGTATCCTGCCTTAATGCCCATAGACGCCTGAGATAGGCACAGGCTCCCCGTGACCCGAGGGAAGATCGGATAAAGCGGTAGAAGATGAAAGAAGTATATATATATATATATATATATATATATATATGTGTGTGTGTGTGTGTGTGTGTGTGTGTGTGTATGTGTATGAGTGTGTGTATTTATGTAAATTCTATATTTTTAAAGCATTAAATGGTGTTTATTTTTAAAAAATCAATTGATTAATTGAACCCTTTATTTCTTTTCATCTCTCTGTGTGTGTGTGTGTGTGTGTGTGTGTGTGTGTGTGTGTGTGTGTGTGTGTGTGTGTGTGTATGTGTGTGTGTGTGTGTGTGTGTGTGTGTGTGTGCGTGTGTGTGTGTGCTGTCAAAAGTTTTTCAATGTGGTTTTATTCTCCAAACAGAATAACCAATATACAAGTAAAATATATTTCATTACAAGGCATGCTCACCATTACAGCCCAGTAGTATTAAAATCTGAATGTTCCCTAAATGATTTGTCCTAATATTTCCTATGGTCTCATATTACTGTATATACTGACAATGACAATGAGTAGACGCATTCACTGCCTGTGTGATGAATTGTCCTATGGGATAAATGGGACAAACATGATCCATCCATTTTAAATGTGGAACTAACAATGGGTTGTATATGGAGTTTCCATGGATATATGGGTTGAGCGTTTGGTTAGTTATAATTTGAATACAAATAAATAATTGAATCAAAATGTAGGCTTTAATCTAATATGTGCACAGCACCAACTCCCCACTCATGGACAAATAATCTAATGCACAGAAGGTCAAAAGTATCACAGCGTGCTCAGTGGGAGGTTTTATATCCATTACATAAACATTTAAAAAAGAAAATCTTGGTGTGACCTCATTGGAACATATTCTCCACCCTGTATCATTTAGCACATCGAAAGCTTTTAGGAAGTTATGCAATATGTCTATATCAGAATGTCTTTTTTGTTTTATTAAGCAATTAATTCAATCAAATTTTAAACTCATTGCAAGTCAAGCGACACATACTTTGTTCTAAAAAAAAATAAATTGGAAAAAATAAAAATAAATCATCTCAGAGCTCAAGACAAGGGCACAGTGTGTTCCTGACCTAGTAATAGAGCTTATGTAATGAGAACAAAGACAGCACAGGGAGAATGGTTTAAGCTAGAATAGGTCACATAAGTATTGCTCTGCCCTTTTGGGGATTCACGTTTTTTAGATATAATATGAATTCTTGAGCAGAAAGAACAAAGAGTATTGTGACTTTTTATTATTATTATAGATCTGTCAGCTGTGTAGGGGTCCTTTCCTGTTCTAAACGAGTGAGAGTGGGATTTCCTTTTGTAATGAAAAACAAATTTGTTTCTTGATATGAAAAAACGAGAACCATCTGTAATTGTGCACTTAGCCAGCAGAACTTGCAGTGAGCTTTAAGGGTTTTACCAGCATGCCATGCACTCTTAGCTTTCTCCATGAATCTGAGATACCATGCTGGAGTGCTTCGACATTTTGAACAAGAAGAAGTTTATTACAATGAACACAGAAACCGTTTATTTTTCCACCCGGCTTAAGTTTAATACTTGCCGAAATGTCAAACTACATACTGTATAATATGATTAAGGCACATGGCATAGCAAATAATGATTGTAGTGTGGAAAACATAATTATGTATAAAACAATATCACCCTTTTCCGTCTGCATGTTTTACTTTTTGTCTGTATTTATGGGGATATGGGGATATATATATATATGAGCATTAACATTTTTTCTATCTATCTATCTATCTATCTATCTATCTATCTATCTATCTATCTATTTAATTAAGCATTAATTAATTAATTAATTATTGATTATATAATTAATATAAGGTACATTTAGAACAGATAAAAATGTCCAATTATGTTGTGATTAATTATGTGTTATCTGATGACAATCATGTGATTAAAATACTATACTGTGTGTGTGTGTGTGTGTGTGTGTGTGTGTGTGTGTGTGTGTGTGTGTGTGTGTGTGTGTGTGTGTATGTGTGTGTTCACCAGCTTCCTCTGCACCACAGAACACTTGAAATAACACACACTGATCTTTAGCATTAATGGAGCTTAAGCTCTTTCTATACATGGATGTTAATTCAGTCTCTCTATGGTCATGTATATATCTATATAAACAAGTATACTATTCTATACTATTATGTAAATTATATACTATAGTTTTTGTACATTTCTTACCATATAGGCGGCTCACATGTTTAGTTTGGATCGTCTATTCTGCCTCTGTGCACCATTCTATCTTGGTAACTGATGCAGCTTCACAAATATTTACAAAACCTTCCCAAGTTCTCCCACACCAGTGCATTGCTACGCTCCCCTCCACTGGCTTCCGGCAGCACCAGCGATTGCTTACCTACAAAAATGCCAAAAATGGACCAGCGTCCACCTACCTTACAGCACTTATCACTCACCGCATTGCGCCACACTCCCTCAGATCCTTTAGCACATCTCCACTGGACCCACCAGTACTAAAGAAGGCAAATCCACATGTCTTTGTAAAATGATATTTCTAAGGTACACAAAAACAAACCTGCACATTTGTGGTGCTTGTTTAATTTTCCTGAAACCCATGCCATTTCTTTGCAAATTATGCAACAATTGGACCTCTGTATAAGCCCCAAATTTGTTTCTATTAGTCACAATCAGGATGAAATAAGACAAAAGGGTAGAGTGGATGCATCTGTCCAGTATATTTGGCAGGTTTTCACAGCTGGAAATTTCAGGTACACAGGCAAGAGTATTAATTTAACCATTTCAGCATTTAAATAGCAAGCATTTATAACCCGCGTGTCTGGTTTCGGATCACCATCATTTTTTCAATGAATGCGTTTATAGTGTACCAATACTTTCTAAACAAATAAAAAAGAAATATATCTTAAAAGTATGAATACATGTACAGTACCACAATGTACAAGGTAAATGGATGTTTCCTCGAAAATGTTCATTTGCATGATTATCTTGCTGTAAATACTAAGATTTATGCATGTTTTTTTTCCTGAAATATAAAACCGTTTCTTAAAGAAGACGGGAAATATTGGGAAAAATAGATATGAAAGTCAAGTTTTCAGTTTTTCCATACAAAGTTTTCACTCCACACAAACAAAGCTTGCTTCAAATAATAATGGACTAAAGAGATTTTTATTTGTATTGTTTTGTATTTATCCAACACTGAAAAACAAGTTTACAATTACCGACTATAAGAGCAGTCAAAATAATTTAAATAAAGAAATCAAAGCGAACCTTTTGTATTTAAAGAGACTTGAAAATCTCAAATGATCAAAAGATAGATCGACAGACAGACAGACAGACAGACAGACAGATAGATAGATAGACTTAATATGTTACAGCAGTGTCAAATAGCAAAACATATGATATACAAATAAATGTATGAAC
Organism: Kryptopterus vitreolus; assembly: GCA_030449085.1. NCBI lineage: Eukaryota > Metazoa > Chordata > Actinopteri > Siluriformes > Siluridae > Kryptopterus > Kryptopterus vitreolus. Next base: position 5,361,903 of record JACRUU010000020.1, read on the forward strand.
CTTATATTAAATACATATTAAATATAACAAATGAAAATTAAAAGGTAATGAATAAATAATTTTAGAAAGCTTTTTTGCTGTGAAAAGACAGCCACTCCGTGGATGCTGACACATAGCTGCAGAGTTATTGTGGATATTCATTATTTCAGATTCAGGCTGGTTCTTAACTACCTGTCATGCTTTAGGACAGTGTGCAGGGACTGGGGAGCCTTTAGAAAACATATACAAACTTGGAGAGGTCGTGTGAAACTACACAAATGCTGTAACTTGAGCACAGGATTGAACCTGGGGCCCTGGAGCTGTACAATGCCAACACAACCCATTATTCAACCACAGTTGCTTTGTGTGTGTGTGTGTGTATGTGTGTGTGTGTGTGTGTGCATTTCATTTCCACTCTCTCAGTCCCAAACTGAATTAGACCTTATTTGCATGGCTCACCATGGAAATCGGATATAATGTACATTAAATAGCTTAATATTTAATTGAGTTTAATAAAGAATGGGGATGCTTGAGGGTTATTAAGAGCCCATACATCTCCCTTTCTCACCATGTCACTTAGGACAAATATACTAATTAATACACATTTGTAATTACATTGCTGCTGCTGCTTCTCCCCTCACTCGCCTTTATGGCTTATAATACTTCCAACAATGTTTTGGTTTTAATTGAACCTTGTTAGTAAGTCTGACCATAGTGTGTAATAGCACATGTACATATCATGACAAAATGGCTGAATGGGTTTTCTTCCATTACTGCGCATTATTGTGGTTGGGCTGTAAGGCCCAAGAGTGTAGTTCAGTGCAGTTCACTCATGGTGGCTTGCTCGCCATACCGCTGGGTTTCAAAATAAGAGTCATATATTGACTTCTCTCGAAGTCGGTGATGACACTATTTGTCATAATTTAACGTATATGTTTTCATTTTTCTTCCCTGGTTCATCAGCATTTTTGTTCTATTATACAAGTAGTCAAATAGTATGCCAAGTAGACATTTACAATTCAAGTCAGCATTTATTTAGCCAAGACTTAAAACTGTAGTATTAAGTAAAGAAGCAGAACTGGATGTAGAACGTCTGGTGAACTGGGCTATTGATCTTCAAGGATGGATTGAGATTCACTGTGCTACACTGACCCAAGGCTGCCATTTACATTGAATTTCACCACATCACTGCACACCTCAATATTGTTTAGATGTAAAAATTGACAGTCAGTGTCACCAAGATGAGGATGGGTTCCGTCTTGAGTCTGGTTCCTATTAAGGCTTCTTTTTTTTAATGCTGTTTCAGGGAGTTCTTTCTTGGCATAGTCGCCACTGGGTTGATCATTAGGGACAAACCTACACTAAGGAACAGTTTTTCTCATTCTTACTGCATTATTTCTGCAAATCTGCTGTAAGACAACGTCCATTGTCCATTGAAAGTATTATACAAATACAAATGAATAGAATTGAGCATTTCTGTTAAGGTAGAAATGGAAACCTACAGTTCGACAGACAGACAGGGGGTAGATAAACATGTAGCTAGCTAATAGGCAGCTAGCTAGCTAGACAGACAGACAGAAAGACAGACAGACAGGTAGATAGGTAGGTAGGTAGGTAGGTAAGTAGGCACGTAGATAGGTAGATAGATAGATAGATAGATAGATAGATAGATAGATAGAGATAGGTGAGAAACGATGTCTGCAAAGGGCGAGGATCATTATCAAGGATACCTCTCAACCAAACCCTGGACTAGTCACACTTCTCCCATAAGGCAAATGCTACTGATCCCTCAGAGCCCAAACAAACAGACTGAGAAACAGCTTTTATTTCACCCCGTGGCTGTTTCTGGCTGTGTCATTGCTTTCCACGGCTATATTAGTATCATATTATGTTTACCCTTATTTAATATATACACCACATATTTCCTGCTACTGCACATTTTGTACATTTTTCACATCACCTAGGTAATTATGAGCATACCCTCATTTATTATACCTTTATTATATTTATTGTACATAGACCAATAATGCACTTCTGGTTAGAGATACCTTACACATGTACAGTAAATCTAAATGCATACATTGGCATTTGATAATACGATTCGCATCTTGCAAGCAGTACTTTTAATCTAAAGCAGTAGCACAGGTCAGGGAGAATAGAACTCAGAACCACTTAGAGATAATACCAGTGGGTGGCAATGACACAGTAAAGCAGACTTTAGTGCTGTGCTTCAGTAATATTCATATCACTCAGAGAAATGTGCAAGAAAGGAAGGTGGGATGATGCTGAACAAGTGTCTTATAATATTTAATTTGATGTTTTTCAATGGATGATGCAGCCTTTCAGGGAATACAGAATCTCCAACTTATATTTACCCATTGTAAAAAAGAAAAAAAAAGGTAAACGTGGTCTTTAAAGTAATTACCAAAGCAGTAAACTGTAATTACACTTTTTCTACTTAAAGACTGTCTAGTTTGAGCCTTATTAAACCAATACTGCGGCCTTATAATTAACTCCCAATATGTGTCACTTAAAGTGCTCGATCTGCGATTGCTGCATAGCTGACATTTTGCAATGTTTTCTTTTATTAAAATGTCTTTAGAAAGTACCTGATAATAGATAATGTGAGTGAGTTTTATAGGCCTGTATTTTGCAAATAAACGGACACAATCCAAGACATGTTTACAGACTCCGACCTTTCGTTACAGAAGTGACCAAAAATTCACCAACTTAATCCAATTAAATATTCATTCATTCATTCATTCATCTTCTACTGCTATATCCGATCTTCCCTCGGGTCACGGGAAGCCTGTGCCTATCTCAGGCGTCTATGGGCATTAAGGCAGGATACACCCTGGATGGAACCCATCGCAGGGCACACACACTCACATTCATACACACATTCATACACTAGGGACAATTTTCCAAGGTGTCAATCAACCTACTGTGCATGTTTTTGGACCGGGAGGAAACCGGAGAACCCGGAGAAAAAAACCCTGAGGCACGGGGAGAACATACAAACTCAACACACACATGGTCAAGACGGGAATCGAACCCGGACCCTGGTGGTGTGAGGCGAATGTGTTAACCACTAAGCTATATGCTAATCTATATGCTTCACAATAAATCATATAGCCTTCGCGTTGTCAGCCTGTGTGATTACATGTCAGTGCGTGTCTGGATTTAATACGTACTCTCTGAGAACAGTTTGGAGACCAGACGGTCTCAGTTTAGGCAGTGCACGTGTGACATGCGCTGTCACGCGACTTTCCTGTGTGCTTCGCCTAGACCAGGTGAAGATGGATCGAGTGAAATCATGCAGCCCTAATAATATGTTTCTTTGTTTTTTTGTTTTTTTCCCTCGGTCGCATAGTGTTCCCCAAGGGACAAAACAAAGATGCTTACAGTGTTCTAAATGTATTTGGAATATGGAGAGCTAGATGTACCCTGTATCCATTACATACGATGCGCTCATCAGGGATTTTATTTTCTCTCTTTTTTTCTTTTACCCTGTATCCATTCTATCGATCGATTATAGACTATATCAGGGTATATATAGGGTATTATTATTTTTTGATCATAGTTCTAGCTCTCATTTTCTGGTGTTTTCAAATAAATCCCCTATATACCTCAATACTTTTTAACTCCGAAAATACACACAACGCTTATATCCAATATATACTATATATATATATATTATATATATATATATATATATATATATATATATATATATATATATAGTAGTTATATAGTATATATATATATATATATATATATATAGTAGATCATTAATGGCATGTATTTGGGAGAGTCTCTATCTAATCTATTCTGTAGCTGGGAATTTAATGGGGGAGTTCTATCTTCATTCTGTCTTTTGTGATAATCGCTGGGAATTTAATGGGGTGGAAATGATACATGCGCATAAATGTGCTTTTGTGATAACAAGGATTTATTTAAATGCAATACTTTTGTCAAAGGCAAAACAACGAAGTAACGGTGGTGGTGCGCTGCACAGACACACGGGGAAACGGTAATTCCAAAAACACAAAGGATTTATTTAAATGTCCAAATCAAAGGCAAACAACAGAAGAGACGCCGCTCTAAGGAGCGGCCAGATGCTTGAGTAGACTTGGGAGCCTTGCGCGCCGTGCGCGCCGACCCGTGTGGGTACCGGTTACCGGAGTACCGGAGATCCGGACTTAGGAGACTTAGGAGTCCGTGGAATCGTGAGCAGGAGCGGGTGCGGACTTGAAACGGAGGTCCTGGAAGTCCGGAATCAGGAGAACGCAGGAAACGGGCACTGGAACAAACCACAGGTTAGGCATATAAATCACTATACCCGGTAAAAGACGGACGGGTCCGCGACACTACGTACGTAAGTGTTACGAGCCCGGACCGGGGAATGAAGGGAGAGCCGGGCTATATATAAAGGGGAGATGGAGAATGAGATGAGACTAGAAACACCTGATCGGAGTAATGTGATTGAGTGCGTGAGTGTGCGTGTGCGTGTGTGTGTATGTGTGTGTGAGTGTGGAAACGAGCAGGGCGGAGCGAGGAGAGAGAGTGGAGTGTGTGTGTGTGTGTGTGACGAAAGAGCGAGAGAGAGAGAGCGCGCCGTGACAACTTTCTATTCAGATATCATGACAAGTAGGGACCCTGCAAATGATTCATAGATGCAGCCTTTTAATCTTGTGAGACAAAACATCTGTTCATAGAAAAAAGAATTAAGTGGAAATGCATTCCTTAGAGCAAATAGATCTCATAGGCATCAGAAAAGCATCTAAAGACTACAAGTAGAGTGATGCGAATAGTAGTATCTTCTTTGACTAAAGAAATATGAAGATAATAGAGAGGAAATACAAATATACTTACCACTTGAATATGAATATGAATACACTGCCATTCAAACATCTACATTTTATGTTGTGTATTGCTGCTGTGGCTCCAACAAGGCTTTGCTGCTGAACATTTCAAAACTTGCATCTTTATGACGCATATGTACAGGCAAACTTTGCCTTCCGCTGTCTTCCAGTTGTTCAGTTTATCTGTCTTCATCCATGATATCGGCTATCTTTAATTATATAGATCAAGGCCATTGGAAGATTCAAACATTTAAGCGCTATCAATCGCATGATTGCCATGCTCATGAGTAACTCATTAATCGCATATTTTTCTGTTCTCAATGTACCATAAATGAATACTTTTCATTTTTAATACTATAACTAATTGTGACAGATGTTCTAAATATCTGAAGTTTAATCAAAATCTCTCTTCAAAATAAAATGATTCATTATTTTATATTTATTTCACTCTGGAAATTGCTCTCTTTACATTCATTTCTTGTTACTGAATTTATTATGTTGTTTTTTAGTGGTTGTTTTAATTGTTAAATATGGCAGGTGGCTTCATTGAGAATTATGTTCCGGTTTTGGATGCTCTCCATATAAACTGGTGACACGTTTAGTTTAAACATGGTAATATACGGTAATATAGTGAGTAGCTCATACCTTGCGTAGGCGTAATTCTGGGAAATTTAGGAAGCGTGATTATGTGCTGTGTTTGTATAAAAACAAACACCTCTTTTATATCCCATCCTAACATTACAAGCGGTAAAAAAGGCTGAGGAAAGGTCAATGCTGAAATGATCTGGGAAGGCCACGGACTGAAGTTTCTTTATTCATTTGGGTTTTTTATTTGTCCAGAATAAAAAGTGCCCAGTGAAGTCTTTGTTGTCCGTGTCACATCATTCGCCAACACAACACAGAGTGAAGGACCAGATCACGTACATAGTAATACATGCTACGCTAATTGCTGCGTTAATAAAATTAGTGAATCTGCGTTAACACGTTATTAACTACAACTTTAACAGCCCTGATATAGATATATATTGTGTCATTATGCGTGAATTGCATTCAACACTTCCTCAAAACCCTTCCCTACATTTATTTATATGTAATTGAGAGGCTTTATGATTTTTGAATGATGTGCTGTCTTTGCTTTTCGGGGGCTGTGGCTTTTGATTTATTGCTGGCTGGAGGGCATGCCAAGCCTGTCCTCACCTAGTCATTAGTTACAGTGACACTGGAGTGTGGAAGGCTTTTGTTTCACGGCTGCTGTGAACCATCGGATTTCACGTGGTTTTTATCTTTTATGTGCAAGGACAATGAAGTGGGAAAAACTGAACTAAAGATAGCTGACTTAGTGTTCAACAAAATAGGCACTTAAAGAAACATATTTGTATACATGTTTATATATTGTACATGATTTTAACTTTGATTATAATGTCTTTGAAGAATATTTGGGGTGAATTGTATATCAAGCTATAGATCCATATCTCTAGATTTATAAATATAAAATAAAACAAACTTTCGTATTCATATGTTATTTCCAGAAATTATTGAATTCTATTACATTGTTACATTTATTAATTTAGCCACAGGTGATTTTATCTAAAACATTATAACATTATACAAATGACCTGTAACACAACTAGTCAACTTCACAGCCTTATGAGTAAACCTGTACTTTACTTGTACTATTGTACTATATATATACTATACTATATATATATATATATATATATATTATATAGATATATATATATATATATATATATATATATATATATATATATCTGATATATATATATATATATATATATATATATATATATATATATAGAATATATCTATATATATATATAGATGAGAGAGAGAGAGAGAGAGAGAGAGAGAGAGAGAGAGAGAGAGTTACTGCTATACATTTATAATACATTTTGAGTTATTGATATTATAAGTGTTTCTTGAACATTTAAACATAACATTACTACATACATGCATATTAAAATATACTACTTTAAAGTAAATTTACTATGCTTTTAGGGCACAAAGGCAAACACTGAGCATTTAAAAACAGCTTTTGGCTGTCACCAGTAAAAAGTGAGCCTGGTTCCTCCTGGCGTATGTGTTAGCATGTGCAAACTGGAGAAGCCAGCATTGTTACATTAACACATAACCAGTAGGGGTCCATGAATAGTGCTGCAAGCACTGGCGCCATCTAGGAGAAATATATCCCTGTAATGTTCCGCAAGCTTTAGTTAACTTTCATTTCAAATTTAGATATTTGTCTTCCGTCATGTAAAAACAATACCTGATAATACTTGTATTTTTGTTTGTTTGGAACTTGATGCAGTGCTACTTATGTACGAGTACTTAAGAAGGGCTAACATTGTTGTCCTTTGGCTGCTCCCACATGGGGCTGCTACAGGATCATACAGGTGTTTTTTTTTAACCCTTAGAGTTGAACTGAGAGGCTTGTGCAAACCCTCGAAGGCTGGCTGGCCCCATGCCCAGGATTTTATTTTTCCTTGCTGGACCACCAGGAAACAACACTACTACATGCTAAACAATCAATAAGGTGGATGACTGTCCATGTACAATTAGTCAAGCCAGTCATATCCAGTAACAAATATCTTCAATTGTGTAAATCATTTGAAATAGTCAAATAAATATGAGCTACAAATGCTTTTCAGCTATAATGCCCCTGTTTTAAGAACGAAAGATAATTGGGATTAAGGATTAAAAAAACACATATATGAGTGATTTACCTTTATTAACGGTTTCCAGTTCTGTGTAAATGTAATATATATATTTTTTTTACCTTAGATTAGCACTTTTTTGTCTTTAATGATGACTAATAATATTTCTGGAAATTAAGCAACAGCAACGGTAAGTAAAATACAAGCTCTTGCATTTTACCTAATTGATTTAACTGAAAGGCAAAATTGCACATAGGCCAGAAGGCTGATTATCCAAATGAGAAGTCCTAGACCAGTTAACATCTGTAGTAGTTTTATTAGTATTAGTAATAATTAGTAGTATTAACATCTGTTAACTGGTCTAGGAAAGTTTCTCACTGGAAACAACACGATCGCACTTCGGAACCCACGCTATTTGGTTCCTGTGCAGACTTCAGGACACATTCCAGAAGTGGCAGGACCGCTGGGAGCATTGTACTGTTATGCTGTGGACTATTTTAAAGGTGTTAGTGCGTCTAAGTATTTTGTTGTAAACAGAGCAAGTCTCCAAACACTTTGACACCACCACTTATAGTGTAGATGTCATTTTATCGACTATTTTTCATAGTCCTAATGTTTCTAAGTATAGTTCGGTGTTATGCAAAGTAAAGTTCAATTATGTTCAATCAGCTTGTCTTGTCATGTAACTTCCAATCTGAATGTGTTTCTGCATTAAAAAGCTAAAATTCTCTACCATAGAAAACCTCACTTTATAAATAATCTCCTTATCAATATATGGTGTCTTACGGATGATATTTTGCCTTAGAGCAATACTTTTTTCCAGCTGCTGTTATTCAAAATAATAATAATAATAATAATAATAATTATTATTATTATTATTATTATTATTATTATTATTATTTTATTACTTTTTTAATCGTTTTATTATAATAATAATTATTATTATTTATTTATTTATTTTTGAATAACAGCAGTCAGAAAAGATCATTGCTCTAAGGCAAAATATCATCCTTAACACACCGTATATTGAATATAATAATAGAGAATGTATAATTTGTGCATATAGTGAATGATTATAATAATAATACACCTTTTGACTAAACAGAATCAAACCTTCAACAGGGCTGCTGGTTAATCATTAATTAAAAGCCTCTAGCAAACATTGCTATAGAGCACAGTCATGAAAGGATTTATTGTTATTGCTCTGTCCTATTAGAGGATTGGATTACTGCATATGTGTTTTACAGGCATGTACAAGCTTGAGAGGAAGCATTAGACGAGAGAAAACTGGGTGTTCACTTAAAAGCAATCAACTAACAAGGGTTCTGCCTGCCCTAGGTTGAGTCCTATATATATATGTGTGTGTGTGTGTGTGTGTGTGTGTGTGTGTGTTACATTGTTTTTTGCTGATTCTGCTGCAGAAGCTAGAAGTGGGTCAGATCTACTTCTCTTCTTACTACTACAGAGGAAAGTGTTGAGCATCAGCCGCACAATCTCTGTGGCTGTTCCACTGAACATGTCAGATTGTGGTATAATGGACTTGTGAGAGACGCCCGTCTTGTCACCCTGATTGAAAAGCCTACTCGCTTGCCTTTGTTGTGTGCTAACTGTGTATATGAGTGATTTTTACATATCATACCTTTGAAATGTCCCAGATTACATATCTACAAATCATTTCATGGACCATCCTACCTTGATGCTGCACTAAAGTCCTGGCTCTCATTAGTATATTGACATATTGATCACATTGAATATGCAGTAGATATACAACTACATCCAATTCCATTTCAGCTTTGTACTACCACATCATGTGTTATTAATATTTTCCTCTACAGTCTACACTGCTATTGTTTCTCTGACACCCATTCATATGTTATGACTGTAAACATTCCAGTGTTTACAATACTTACAAATAATAACTAGACATACAAACATATAAATATATTCCTTTATATTCTTTTATATAGATAAAGATGTTTTAATATTTTCGATTTTAATATTTTAGCTTTTTTTTTTTTTACAAAACAATTTATAATTATATAAATTATATAAATTAATTATATTTACTGTGGATTTTTTTCACATAGGCACAATGGCAAAATCCAGTCTGTGTTAATCTACACATAGTAAATGATATATTTATAACGGAATATTTATAAAACCAATTGTATATATATATATATATATATATATATATATATATATATATATATATATATATATATATATATATATATATATATATATATATATATACACTGTATTCCAATATTTTCTGGAGCTGAAATAAAGCATCAACAACTGTGTTTACTTTCCTTATTTTTACCCAAAACAGAGAGGAGTCTAAAATCACCTGTTCATTCACTCATTCATTCAATTAATCTTCTAGCTTTATCCATCTTCCCTCGGGCAGTCTGTGGCCTACAAGCGTCTATGGGCTAAGGCAGGATACACCCTATTGCCAACCCATCGCAGGACAATTTTCCTTCCTACCGTATGTTTTTATCGGGAAGGAAACCGGAGAACCCGGAGAAAAATCCTGGCACGGGGAGAACATGATACCCAAATGGCCTGAGCTGCATCTAAAATCACCCGTTCATTCACTCATTCAATAATCCTTATATAGTGCATGATAGTTGAGTTCCCTATTTAGGAAGAAAGGAATGAAAACGAGTGAGCGAATTTGCACACTGATGCTGCTGAGAAGAGATTCTGTCATGGACAATTTTTCCACAAACCTTATACCTACCCTGTATCAAGATCTGTGGTGTATCATAAAATGGTAGTTAAATTTTTTTTGCCATTGATCATGGCAAAACAAGTTCATTATTTTGAAATATGTTCAATATTTTAAAAAATCTTGGCCACATTTATTTTATTTATTTATTTAAAAACAAAATACAGATCACCATGAATAAGCACGTATTTGTAACTTACAGAACGTTTTCATAGGGTTTTTTATGTCAGGGGTGTCATTCAGCGCACTCCAGATCTAAATGTCATCAAATGATCTCGTCGCATTATTTTGGCTGATTTTGATTGGATTGGCTTCCCGAGTGGAAGATAACAGTTTGTTATTGAATGCACATTCGATGAAATCAGAGTGGTTCAAACGAATGAGCAAAGGTGGGGAAGGAAGTTTCTCATGATATTTAAACAGCACTACAAAATATAAATCCCACACCCAATACAGCGTACTATACAGGAGACAGTTTCCGACTCAGCTAGAGAGGAACGAATACACTACCAAAACAAATAGCAGTGATAATACCATTAATGCCAGAGTTGAAAATGTGTATAAATATATATATATGACACATAATGCACCTTGGTAGGTTAATTTACATGCTGTACATATATTTATATATTTATCATTTATCAGTTCTGGGATATATATATATGTGTGTGTATAGCATTTGGCAGACAACCTTATCCAGAGTAACTTACAACTGAGAAATTACAGGTTAAAGCCTTGCTCAAGGGCCCACAAGTGGCACCTTGGTGGTGGTATTGGGATTTAAACATACAAACTTCCGGTCCGCATGAATAATACCTAAACCACTGAGCTCCCACCTCCCTGTCAGCGCAAAACAAATCGAGGAAAAACAATGTGAAAGTCGGTAAAAACTAGAACAGAGACCCCTAAACTAATCACAAGTAAACACCTATATTACTACCAATAAATGATGTCGTTATCAGTGGGATCGAGGGACACTAGACAAGACTGGAAACCCGGGATGAGAAATCACAGAAACAAGGCACAAAAATCACAGTTGATAACAAGAGTGTAAACAAGGTGTATACCTTGTTTAAGTGCTAGCTTTTTGTTGCTGTGTTTAAGCTATAATTTTGACTCACTGCCTAATGACGAGTTCAGAGCTGACATGCGTATTAATTATTCATTAAGTCGGGATTTGGGGAGCTATTTTTATATACTGCAGATTTCAGAAGAAGAAAAGGAAGAAATCGTTCAATGTTTATACATATGTCAATTGTAAGGACTGGACACTTTAGCTTTTTTTTTAATCAGCCCAGTCACGTGGCGATTGTGCTTTGTGATCTCAGGGGAGTTGGTCTCTACAGTAGCACCCTTGGTATGACAGCGCCCTCATCTGGTGGTTCATGATATTAAGCAAAAATTAAAAAAAAAAATAAAAAAAAGATGAAAAGAAGAACAGTTGACGTTTGTCCAGAAATGCATATCACGCCTAGACCCACGTGTGTGCGGAATGCAAGGAATGACGCGTGAACAAAATGCCCGTGTTATAAGTCAGTGCGTAAATCAATGCAATGTCTGGTTTGCATGCAATTACCTGGAAATCAATTAGACCAACTAGAATTCGGATGAATTGGATAGAAATGCTGCAAGATCCCTACACAATGTGTTTCTGATGTGCAGGGATCGTGCGGTATGAGTCATGTTCTTTTGACGACGTGTGTGTGTGTGCGTGCGTGCGTGCGCGCGTGCTTATTTTGGGATGGTCTTGCTACATTTATAGTTGCGTATAAGTGGCTGTTGTGCAGGGAGACGGATGAACACGGTTATTTCTCGGAGGCAGCTCCGAGTCTATGGGCTCCCAGGTTGTCATGGAGACCATTGTATTTTGTCTCTGCCATGATTGGCGCTGCTGGGGTGAGCAAGTGTGTGCTATTTCTGTCTTTATTCAACACCTTCAACACACATACACACGCGCGCGCAAGCACACACACACACACACACACCGCATGCACGCACACTAATTCTCTCAATCTCTCTTCTTTTTTAAATCTCACATACGAATGAACGCAAGTGGAATGATGTTGAAATCTGTGCCGTTTGTCATTTTTCTGCCCCCCCCCCCCCCCCACACACACACACACACACACACACACACACACACTCTCTCTCTCTCTCTCTCTCTCTCTCTCTCTCTCTCTCCTATTCACCATGCATTCTCAGGAATGCTCTCAATGTTAGTCACCCCACATCCTTTCAAGAGCCTATGCATGAATTTGCAGATGTGGCGTTTAGGCTTTATCATGATGTCCTTCCTGCCCGTGGACGAGGTTTGGATCAGATTTAATGAAATGTCGCCCCACCACCACCAAAACAACAAAACAGCCTAGCAGTGGCGAGGAAGTGTTAAGGATGAAGCACTGCAAGATGATCCACTTTTCACACCCTCTGGGTGATAAGTGCAAGATCACTCTGCAGCATTACTCTAAACCGATGCCTCATGAGCAATGTCACACACTCCAGCTTGCCCATGAAGACACAGAGAGCTGCGGAACATTCTGCCAACCTTTAAATAAGACAAAGAGCTCCTTGTTGCTTTATTTAACAATTCTATCCATTCATTACTTGCCTCTTTTGCTCTTTGTTTATATTATTCAACATCTTGGTAATAAAATAGAATACTGCTATTGGGACTTCCTGTTTTCTTTTTTCCAGACTGACCTTTTCCACCCCCAACGAAAGCATTGATTTCCATATGAAAAACTGTTTATACCATGATTCTAAATAATGTGATAAAAGACATCTGGGAAAAAAAATCTCCTTGTTGATTTCTAGGTTAGAATTGTTTATTTGCAAAAGAACAAGATTTCTCACTGATTTCTCATCAACTGGACTTTGTAATGGTAATGGTGAAGTTTTCTGTTGACATACATAAACATTCCATCAGCAGATTAAAATGATAAATATTATGATATTATGGTAACATTTTTTTAAATAAATGATTTAATGACTTGGAAGAAAAAATGTATGATAGTACAGGGGAAAAAAACATTACATTATAAAGATGGTTCGAACTGTAGGACATTCATTCATTCATTCATTCATCTTCTACCGCTATATCCGATCTTCTCGGATACACCCTGGACGGAATGCCAACCCATCGCAGGGCACACACACTCAAATTCACACACTAGGGACAATTTTTCCAAGGTGCCAATCAACCTACCGTGCATGTTTTTGGACCGGGAGGAAACCGGAGAACCCGTAGAAAAAACCCGGATCCTGGCGGTGTGAGGCGAACGTGCTAACCACTAAGCCACCGTGCTCCTTACTGTAGGACATGACTAACTAAAAGATTTACACAAATAAAGAAATAGAAACAAAAATGTGTTCGCAAATAAAAAACAAAACTCAATTTTATCGTTGCCATATTATACAGCGAAGGGGCACGGTGGCTTAGTGGTTAGCACGTTCCCCTCACACCCCCAGGGTCCGGGTTCGATTCCCTCTCTCGACCATGTGTGTGTGTGGAGTTCGCATGTCCTCCCCCCCCCCCCCCCCCCCCCCCAGGACTCAGGGGCACTCAGGGGTCCAGGGTCGAACCTTGGGTGTCTGTTTTTGGGTATGTGCTCAATGTCCAATTTATTGAAGATGAGTGAATCACAGATGTCTGTGCACTTGTTCTTCTATTTTCACTCCTCGTTCCATCATGATTGGCAACACTAGCATATATGTGTACTCATTTGTCATGAGGGTTCATATAATGGTTATTTGGATTTGATTTGAACAGTCTTCCAGTCCTGAACAAGTTCTATTGGATGTATACTTAAAATCAAACAATTAAAAAAAAAAAATGTTTACACCTTGCTGCAAGGAATATTCACCCCATCGGGGGAACATCTGTGACTCGGAATGTAGGTTGAGACAGCACTAGGACCCTGTGAAGAATGACTCGCGCCTGCCTGCCTGCCTGCATCCCTCTCCACTACACACTGATCTGCAATTACCCTGTGTGTGTGTGCGTGAGAGAGAGAGAGAGAGCACATGTTTATGCGTGTGTATGTGTGTGTGTGTGAGAGAGAGAGAGGGGATGTGCGAGCGTGAGCATGCGAGTGTGTGCGTGTGTGTGTGTGTGTGTGTGTGTGTGTGTGTGTGCGAGCTGAAGGCAGATTTCTAAGCAGAGAGGATTTCATCGGCGCCTCTTTCCACCCATTGGCTCAAGCAGCAACCTGACCACCTGGACCACTTGCGTGCTTGGAGCTCAGCGGAGGAAGCATCGGGCATCGGCAGAATGGAACGGTGTGTGTGTGTGTGTGTGTGTGTGTGTGTGTGTGTGTGTGTGTGTGTGTGAGAGAGAGAGAGAGAGAGAGAGTGCGTGCGTGCGCGCTCTTGGGTGTACGGGTGGGTGGATAGGTGGGTGAAGAGGGGGTAGCAATGAGATGAAAGGACCAGGTGAGGAGAGGTGTCGGGTGCCTCTCTCTCTCTCTCTCTCTCTCTCTCTCTCTCTCTCTCGATCTCCTCTCTTTCTGTCGGTGTTTTCACACTCATTCTCTCTGTTCCCCTGCTTGTGCAACACCAGCATCAGGAGCGTGTTAGGAGGACCTCTCTCTTGGACCTGCACTCCATAGCAACCTCCTGGAGGCTGGGGAGGGGAAGGGGATGTTCCCAATCCTGTCTGCTGATCCTCTCGCATCATCATCTCTGCTGCCTCCGCTTGCAGCCACATGGGCCGAATCTGCACTCATCTGAACTCACCTGGTCTCCAGCGCTCCTTGTGTGAAGGCAAGGTAGTCGGAAATTTCTCCATCGTTTCTTCTGCAACCCACTTTTTTTTATCCCCCTCCCTTCGTCCCTCCCTCCCCCGTATGCAATAAGCTTGACTAGGAGCTGTACTGTAGGAACTGTGTAAACACTTTTAGTTACAGAAGGGCTACAGCTGAAGATCTGTAAATAGACAGCATTTGGATACCTCAACTATTGTGGATGAGTAAACGCCGTGGATGTATTATCAGTAAATGCCATGAACATTATTTGCCAGGATATCTGAATTGGTTTTTTGGGCAACGAAGGCAGGCCCTATAGGATCGTGGATATTGAGGACCAAAGCAGTAAGACTTAAAAAACATTTCTGGTAACCAAGAAGCACAGTGCATCTCTTGGGGGGAGGGTGGGGTGTGAGGGGGTTGGCTAAAGAATAAAGAAAGGGCTAAAGAAGTCAAAAAAACAGGCTTGGTTTTAGTCATGTGCATTTTAATATATCTTTCGGCTGGCAGGCAGGAATGCTTTTTGTGGACTACGGCTTTCGAGTTCAGGGAAACACAAACGCTTTATTTGAACAAAGTCGTTCCTTTTGCACGTACATTTAGTACATGACATATTTTGCATCCTATAAAGCCAGCTTTGTTTCCATTGAATTTCCCCGACGTGCAACAAATACAACTTGCTTCGAAAGTCTCTGTAGTGTAAATAGTGCAGAAATGACGGGTTGATTTGTATACGGATTAATATCTGTTTGATGATTTATTCCGAATAAGTAATCAAAGATTTAATCTGGTATGTGTACTGAATAAGAAGAGTGGGATGTTTATTTTTTTATAGCGTTTGCATGAACTCGCCGAACTTTCTTTTCTGGACTGTATTTATAACATCTGTAAAGACAGGATCATTTTATTTCATCTTAGGTGAAGACGCCTCGATATGCCAATATTATACCATTTATCTGTCAGTCCTTGTGATAAGCATTGCTTTCCTTTTATTTTATTTTTAATTTTATTATTCATATGATGCTACTAAACCTCACATATAATGCATGAAAAGAGTAAACACGGTGTAGAGGTTCCATTGACGTGTGTTGTGTTTTTGCACACATTTGAAGGTGATTTGTTTACTATAATCCACTTTTAGAAATCTGTGTTTCGTGGTTATTCTGAGGTTTTTTGTGAAAGTGAGGTTTTCTGTGCTGTAACTCAGAAAGCAATAGATTATTGCCCATCTCCTTAAGTGGGTCAAAATGCCATTCTTCCCGTTGTGCACCACTTTTGCCATTCGACTTTGTTTTTTTTCTTTCTCAAATAGTGTAACCGCGGATGCCATTTCACTTTCCTGCAAGCATTCGACATGTAATATATTCTAATATTAAAGACGAAGAGAAAAAGCTGAATTAGCAACATTATGACATTAATATGTTGATCAATTTGATCTGCAAATCAGTTGCCATGCCTACGATAATAGAGTCTATTCTGATTATCCTTTCAGCTCTTTTTTATCCTTTCATTGCTCGCAATAAGTAGATTTCGTTCACGATAAAAAGTATATTGAAATGTTTTTCATTGTTACTTGATAGAATGGGGTAGTGACTTTTTAGTTTTTCAGTAAAATGTAGCTGCTAGATTTAGTGTACATGTGCCAAATCCTTATAACCAGACTTCTACATTTCTGTTGCTAATGTCGGCCGAATTCCCTACAGAAATTCAAACGACCTATTTGTTTACATACAACTAACTAATGTAAATAATACTCTAATAAGTTTTAAAGCTGGAATTCAGATTACCTTTTTGGTTCAGTGACTATTTCTCGTTGCAGTGAATCTCATTGTGTTGTTCACAGCTAGTTTTGGAAAGCACAGACACTTGATCTGATTGTAACTTTTAATATACAGTATGTAGCGCAGAAGTAAACTATTCTTTTGCTAAGTAGTCTTATTACATGCTCAGTGTTTGTTTGCATACGCAAGACTATAATCATTTATGCCCACATTGCTAACGAGGAACCGTTGTGTATACATGTGCGTCTGATCGAACACGAACATCACCATCTTTTCTTTCATTCTTTAGGCATAGCACTTCGAGTCAGAATCTACTGGACGCTGAGTAGGATGCAATGTCTGCCAACATGGAGGTGGACCCTATACAATGTGCGGAAATGAGGTAACCAGGTGTAACAATCCAAACCAATGGCATTGTTCAAACTCCAAGCGAAATTTCAAGCCTAAACGCCATCATCATCATGCCATTAAACGAATAATACCGACTCTTGTTAAGCCCTCGACGCGGGCTTGTCTCAGGTAAAAGAGGATGGGTGATAGGCCCACGAATGTAATTTTTGACCAAACTCTTTATCCCATCCTCACATGGATCCTTCTGCCTCCCTTCACATGCCGAGGAACCTCACGAGCCATGGTCAGCTCAACGGTGGCTGGGCCAATGGTTCAGGAGTGTCTCTAAGCAACGATGGAACTCTCTTCCACATGCTGGCCCTTTGCACCATGGTTTTGATGGACATTCTGGCTGTGGTCGGCAACCTGACTATTATGGCAGTCATTGCCAGGGCACCGCGCCTGCACAAGTTCATTTTTGTCTTCCACCTGTGTCTGGTGGACCTCTTGGCTGCTCTAGTGCTAATGCCTCTGGGAATGTTGACCGAGCAGGCATTCTTTAATGAAAGTGTGTGTCAGGCCTACCTCTGCTTGAGTGTCGGCCTTATCAGTGCCACCATCCTCACCATCTCCGCCATCAATGTGGAGCGCTACTACTACATTGTGCATCCTATGCGCTACGAGGTTAAAATGACCATCGGGCTGGTGGTTTCCGTTCTGGTCGGCATATGGATCAAAGCAACGCTCATGGCCGCTCTTCCCTTGCTAGGATGGACACTGCAGAGAGAAGAGGACATGCAGTCGAATCTGATGTTGGAACCTCGATGCTGCTCTTTGCATTCGATGAACAGGGGCCCCCACCGGTTGGTTTTTATGCTCCTCTTTGCACTCATCTACTTCCTGTGTCCGGTATTTATAATTTTAGTGGTTTACTGTAACATGTTTAAGGTAGCCAGAGTAGCGGCTATGCAACCAGGTCCCGTGCCTACGTGGGTGGAGACTCCACGGCCTCGTTCAGACTCACTGAGCAGCCGCTCCAGCACAGCAGCGAGCCTCGCGACGACTCGCAACACACCGCAGAGGACATTTGGTGGCGGGAAGGCCGCAGTTGTACTGGTGGCCGTTGGGGGTCAGTTTCTCGGCTGCTGGCTCCCCTATTTTTCTTTTCACCTCTATTCGGCCATTGTCGCCTCTTCTCCAGCCTCGCTGGCTCAAATAGAAGACGTGGTCACTTGGATAGGTTACTTCTGCTTCACCTCCAATCCTATTTTCTACGGCTGCCTGAACCGGCAGATTCGCGAGGAACTGGCGAGAAATGTAGCCTGCGTCTTTAAGTGGGGGCAGCCACGTGACGAGGAAGAGCAGTTGCCCAGCCGAGAGGCGTCAATCGAGGAGAACTTCCTCCAGTTCCTCCAGGGTACCGGTTGTAACCTAGGGCCCAGGAACTCGCAAAGCATCTCCGTCCCACAGAAAGACGATGAGGACACGCTCTCGGTTCATCATAGGCCTTCAGTCGACTTCCACATCCCCGGACAGATCATGGAAGAGACGTCAGAATTCATTGATCAGCAGCAGCTGAACGATCTCAATATAACAGGCAACTGTTTCAAAACAATGTCTGAGCTGCAGGGTTAATATTTACGAAATGTTTCTGGGATCTATGTCTTTTATTGTTAGAACAATCTGTTGTGCACACTTTTTTGATAACCTGCCTGATACTTTGTATTCGGAAATAAGGCTAATGATTTCATTTTATGGAAAGCATTCTGGGAGAACATATTCTATACAACCGTTTGAAAATAAACGATCTTATCACGGCAACTAGTTACAAATCCTTTATTTTTACAGTCCGCCAATTAGAAGAATATTAGAGGCTGCCAGGTACAGGAACAAGCCATTGCTTCGTTAGGCCTGTTACCTGGAAGAAGTGTAAATTGCCCCACATGACTATTAAAGGTGGCTTGATGTGTCCTTGTGTGTAAAATGGGAATGCAGGTTTACATTTTCTACACCATATGAACATGTGTATAAACTATGGGTTCCTCCGCAGTCCCAGATATTGTGGTTTGTGCAACTATGGCATAGATGTGACACGATCCATAAAGTTTTTAATAGAGGAACATTTATGAAGTTCAGGTCTTTGGCTGCATAAACAGTGATACATTTAATAATTGAAAACAACAACAACAACAGAAAAGCAATTCTTTATAAGTCACACTTTGTGTATAAGTCTACACCTTGTGACATGTCAAGCACAGTACCTTCAGGGCTTTGAGGATTATAAAGCACCTGATTATCAGAATAGTGGAATCATCAGATAACTGGGTCAAATTGGGTTAGCTAGGAACATGGTTCGCAAAAAAAAAGTGCTCCAGGATTTTATTTAGCTTTAGAAAAACAGGTCTGGAGAAAGTCGAGTCATTTTGCCTTACTGTCTACTTTTCCCCAGTCGGTTTCTCACATGGGAAGAAACAAGTTGCAGGTCTTGATGATCAAAGGAGACCAGTTTGTTTAAACATATCATTCAGGTACAATGTGGTTAACTGGTTAGCGTCTCACTTTAAGGGGTCCTGTGCTATGAAGAGAAACAGATGACATGAGTATGTGACTTATGATTTGTGTGGTTGAAGTCGGACACTAATGGGCTTAGAAGGTGAGCAGCATTGTAGCTTGGATTGACTATAGAGGTTGGCGGTTCTTCTTTTTGTGAATAGACACTGCCAATGCCCTGTTTTCTTAAGGGTAAGCCCATCTCTGATTCCTGCAGAACTGTTGAAATAGGAGTATCAGCTTGTTGTGACTACAGTACACAATAAAGGCAATACTTATACAAGCTGACACGTTCTTTTGCCCTTCTTTACAAATAACCTTTTAATGTTTTCTTTCTTTCTTTCGTTCTTTCATTCTTAATAAATGCAGTAGAATATTCCACCACAACGCTTTCACTGCAAAATTAATTTCACTTAGCAAATGGCAAAGTTTTCAGTTTATAATCAACAGACCAAATGTAAGATTATTAAACATATTTTTAAAGGTTATTTTACGCTTTAGATATGAATTATTACAATCAAGGGCTGCTGAACTAGAGTTCATGACCCCACATGAGGCCACCTGATTTCCAAATGGGGTCATGAGAAAACTCTTAACTTTAACAACATTAGCATTAGAAATATCAATATGATCATATTTTGAAATGGTGTTGGAAATTTCGTTTAAACTATTCTTGTTTCATTCTCTAGAAAGAAGTAACAAGTTACAAATACAAACAGACAATTGTCTCCTGAACTAAAGAAAATAGTTTTGTGCCATAGATATGCCTGTTTTACATATTAGTCTACTAGCGTTTCTTCATTCATATTCATATCTATATATATATATATATATATATATATATATATATATATATATATATATATATATATATAGGGTATAGGCGTCTATGAGGCACAGGCTCCCCGTAACCCGAGGGAAGATCGGATATAGCAGTAGAAGATGAATGAATGAATGAATATATATATATATATATATATATATATATATATATATATATATGATAGAGGTGTGAGAAACATGTTTACTGAACGTCTGATGTGCCGTCAACTCTTTTACAGTAAATTTTCACAATGTATGTATGGGAATATAAAGGGATTGAGTATCATAATAATGAGAATAATGACACAGAATTATTTGTATGTTTGATCACTCTTTATGGAATACTCCAAAGGCGCACAGAGATATGATCTCTAAACTGT
>JACRUU010000020.1:5387763-5430263 GCA_030449085.1 Kryptopterus vitreolus
TGGTCATTCCTCCATATAATGTATGCCTGGGAATAATTTTTTTTTTTCCTGATCCTGGTGTGAACATATAGTCAATGAAATCAAAAATAACCACATAACACCAAAGTAAATTTAGGGACACACACACACATTCATACACTAGGGACAATTTTCCAAGGTGCCAATCAACCTACTGTGCATGTTTTTGGACCGGGAGGAAACCGGAGAACCCGGAGAAAAACCCCCGGAGGCACGGGGAGAACAGGCAAACTCCACACACACATGGCCAAGACGGGAATCGAACCCGGACCCTGGCGGTGTGAGGCGAACGTGCTAACCACTAAGCCACCGTGCCCACTCTGAAAAAAATATATCATGAAAATTTTACGCCAATGGAATTACTAGGAACTCTGATCCTAGTACTACAAATCCTTTGTTGATTTGTTAACGTATTACATAACTTGGATTGGTAAAGAAGTTTTATGTCAATTTCGTTGATGTGATTATTGTCTGATCACTCTGATCACATTTAAAGAATAGATTAGCCTTTGTTTGTCACATATATATTACAGTACATTGAAATTCTATCTTCCCATATGCCAGCTATTTATTTATTTATTTTTTATAAACTGTGGTAAGCTGTGACACAGCACCCCTGGAGCGGAAAGGATTAAGAGCCTCTAGGTTAAATGGTAAGGAATTTTTTCATTCAGTAAATGAATATGTCGAACAGAAGATATCCAGAGGGGAAATGGGACCACAAAAAAAGAAATCCATTTTATGAGCATTTTTGATTCCTTACTAGTGACCTCTTGGGGTTTGGGATCAGAAAGTCAGCATTGCCAAACTGACACTGTTAAGCAAGCCTCTTACCTCTCTCTCTCTATCTGCTTTTTCAGGGTAAGTTAAGTTTAATGGCTTTGACTGTGTATTCAGATCCACATTTCAAACAAGCTGGTATGTAATATATATGGTGTATACTGGGAGTGTTTGGGGTTTCAAGACTCTTGTCTGACCAAGTTGACACTTTTAACACCGAGCAAAGCCCTTAACATTCTCTGCTCAATGGGTGCCATATCATGGCTGACCCTGTGCTCTGACCCAAGCTTCCTAACAAGCAGGGATATGCACAGAAGGACTGTGCTGTAATATCCATGTAACAAGTAAAAGCCTCTGTATTATATGTATATATATATATATATATATATATATATATATATATATATATATATATATATATATATATATATATATATATATATGAGATAGGAGTCAAAATGTAAAGGTATGTATGTATATACCTTGTATATGTCCCTTTATATACAAATGTCACTTTACTTTTTGACTTCCCCTCAAATATAGTGTACTTTCTCACCAGCTTTTTCACCTTTTTCCCTCCCAGATTTATGTGCACTTATCAGTTCTGGGATATATATATATATACACACACGCACACACACACACACACACAGCATTTGGCAGACACCGTTATCCAGAGCAATTGAGGCTTAAGGGCCTTGCTTAAAGGTCCACTAGTGGTAGCTTGATGGTGGGGCAGTTTGAACCAGTGATCTTCCAGCCAACAAATATTTAATCGGGATTAATCGCATGATTGCCATGAGTTAAATCGTGATTAATCGCACGTTTTCAATGCACCATAAAAATGAATACGTTTCATGTTTCTTATACTCTAACTGACTGCAACATACGCCATAATAAATTTCTCTCAAAATCTCTCCCTTTAATACGATTATTGGATATTTAATACTTATTTTACTCTGGAAATGATTCTTTTACTATTCATTTCTTGTTCATTTCAATGCTATTTTTTGTGTTTATTTTAATTATATCTATATATTAGATCTATATCTATATATCTATTTAATTATATAGTGTGTGTATGCGTGTGTGTGTGTGTGTGTAAAATTAATTATTATTATTTTTTTTTTCACCACAACAAATCATGCATATAGGTGTCCTGTCGGTTCCGATCCAGGGAAATGTTCCCTTCTTCCCACCAGAATTAAACGCTTGCGCTAAGCTTTAATGAACAAATTCCTACAGCAGAGGGAGCAAATGTTCCAAAATGCATCTCGCATAAAATCCTCTAACTGTTCTCATCACATCACTGTTCCAACCTCCAACCACACACACACACACACACACACACACACACACACACACGGGTTTCTTTTAAAACCGAGTGACACTTCCTCAGGATATGAAACAAAAAAAGCTTAACTCTTAAAATCATCACGGGGAAAATAAAAACGTGCTTGGGGTCAGTCTGAACTCCATTTCCCAGCATTCATCTAGAGCAGCCCCCCCCCCTCTCTCCTGCAGAGCTGCATTCTTCCCCATTCACCACGGCTCAGGACCCAGCGCGCGCTCCAGCATTTCACGCCAACAAGTTTGAGGAATTTCGTACTTATTGCTTTTTAAAGAATACTTTTAAAGGATATCTTTCTCTCGTGCTAGCCTATATGTAAACGCGTATACTAAACATTTTTTTCTTTAGCATAAGCCAGCGTGTAACCGAGTGGTCACTTTTGAGTCCATCCAACTCAGAAGCTTTCTTCTTTCTCCGAGTCGAACATCTGCAGTTTGGTCGGGCGGCTTGTGTTCTTTTTATACACGCTTTTACGGACCACTTGGGGTTTTTCTTTTTCCTTTATACCGTTTGAACGGGGGTTTTATTGCACCGGATGCCAATTCGTTTGGTTCCCATGTGAGAATTCGGGTAGCGCCGACCAACCAACCAACCAACCAACGCCTTTCGCCGTATGGTGTGATCCCGTAACACCAACAGCCAGATCTGCTGTAGCTCGGTGCGGCCATCACTTTCTTTTGCCCTGCCGTCTTGTTGGTTTGTTTGTTGTCCAACACAGAAAACGGTGTATAAGTGAAGATGGGTTGCACCCTCAGCGCGGAGGATAAAGCAGCGATCGAAAGGAGCAAGATCATCGATAGGAACCTGCGGGAAGACGGCGAGAAAGCGTCCAGGGAAGTCAAACTGCTCCTGCTGGGTAAGCGGCTGCGTTTTTGGGCACAGTGAACGCACCATTACTCTTCATCTTTTACTCTTATATGTATGTACATATACACACACACACACACACACATGTAGACCCGTGCCCTTATAATACGCCCAAATAAGAATAAATCGTCGACAGTATAAAGCCACAGAATTGGAATTTGCATGAGGACTGTTGGAGAATAAGCTCGGGTTTTCCAAACACGTCCATGCAAATAAACAAGTTACCCACTGGAGTGTCTTGAATGCTGCATTTGCTCTCTGGGTATATATATAACAAACGATCAGATCTTTTCTGGTTGTTAGTAGAGGTATATTGTTTCCTTGGGTGTTTATTACAATGCAAAAGGAGCTGATTAATAGTGACTGAGAGACATTTGTTGAGGGTTGTTGTAATGAATGTAAAAAGAGGACTTTGTTGGTTAACTGTCATTGATTTTGACTAGTATGAGTAAAAAAAAAAGACTGGTTATTTCTATTTAGAACTTTGATTGTGTTTGGGTCATATCCCCCGTCACAGAACAGAAAACAGGACACATTGGATCTGTATATTCCGCTTTATATTTATAATTACATATTTTTTTTTGTTGTTTTTCTTGTTTGTGTAAGAGGGGGGGGGGGGTCATTCCTAAAAGTATTGAATATTAGTGGAAGACAGCATTGTTCTAGAAAAATAATGCATTCTATGCAAACACACTGGCATAGAAATTGGATTTGTTATCCAAATAATCTTAAGTCACACAAAAAAACAACACACAAGAATCCTGAATGGTAAATTCCTTACCAAGTGTGAAACCAACATGTTGGTTTGATGGACATATTGGACTTTTCCACCTGTAATGATCAGCTGTGTAAATAAGTGGAAGGTAGTGATAAAATGCTGTTTACGGCGATGGCGAGATTCCAATCTTCTATTAAGACTATTGTTGATCCTGAATATTTCATTAATCTACATCATTAACGAGGCCACTTTAAGTAGATCCGTATTGAATATGGATCCGGTTTCTCTTTATGAAGGGCAACAATATGAATCCAGAATGGCAACTGTACATCTGTTTGTTTTGACCAAAAAAAAAAAATCAGTTACAGAATCAGTGTTTTTTTAATTTTTTTATGTATGATGTTCACATACGAATGAAACATGGATGGAAGTAGCTCGCTAAGCCCCAAATTACAATGAAGGGCTATTTTGTAGGTTGCCCTCTATCACAGGCCTTCATTTGCAAAACCACAAAATGGTGTTTGGGTTTAGCTTGGCTGAGTGTGAGGAAAGGAAGGAGGATGAATCCCCTGTCTTAAATCAAGGACAAAAGGCTGTGACAATTTCCAGAGTTTTCATTTGAGCTATAGTCCATATTTACAGTGCATTTACTATATAAAAAAGTATTGGCACACCTGACTCTTCAAACCTTATGTGGTAGCTGTTACCACAAACTTGGAGGCATACCGTTGTATTGGATGTCTTTGGATGTGAACGCAATACATTTCTCCCTTCATTTCCATAAATGAAAGGTTCATGAAGATGTGCCTTACATGGGGAAAATCTTGAGTGGCCTTCTAAACAAAAATCTCTGATCTGACCTCAAACCTACTGAACACCTTTTGGTTGATTTGGAATGTTGACTGCGCCCAAGGCCTCCTCGCTGTAAAGCAGAATCTGTCATTACTAACACCCTTGTGGCTGCATCAACATCAGTTTTATGGTCAGATGTCAATGAGACAGGAAAAAAAACAAAAAACAATGTCCATACACGCAGCACAGCGTAAGTGATGTGTAATGCTGTACTTGCGGTATCTAAAATCAAAAGCTGTTCTAGAGAACCCGCAGCTCTCGGAGGATTATTACTTTAATGTAATTGATTCAGATTTAATGATTCACATTTGGATCATGTTGATTAAAATGTTCATTTTAGTTTCAACTAATGGACAAATGAGAAATTTTGTAGCACACTTGGCAATAGAGGACGAACTGAATTTCACTGTGGTGTTTATAATGTACAATAATACCATATGGAAATCCAGTTGGCAAGTAGTGTGTTTATATGTCTTAAGCAATGAGTATAAAAATCCCCATTAGAGGGGACATGTATGTAGCCCTAGTCTTTATTTGTGCCATAAAAAGCTTCAGCTTTATGTTCTTTCTTGGCATTGAAGGTAAATATTATGATATTAATTTTAATGATGAATACAGTGTTTGTTCCCATCGTCATTGCACGCAGCATTGTGGTGCACTATTTCTGCTCAGTTTTGACAGTATCTTTACATGCTTGCATGTTCCTGGTTCCACTAAGTTTTACTGGTATCCATACAAGCTCATAAAATGAACTACAACTCGTTCTTGTATAGTCAGCTTCTAGGCATGAGGGGGCCGCGTTATAATTACAGCGCCAGTGTATTTACTGCAGGCACATTTTTAAAATCAAAACTAAATAGATAGACTCATTTATTCTTTCTTTAGTTATTGAAGGATCGAAGTACAAATCTAAACATTTGGGACATTAAATCTTGTTTATTCACCACTAATATGTGGCTTCTGGATAACAAGTCCAATATTGGAGTGTGACAAGAACCGCTGTCTTCTCTGCAGCGTAAATTATTATAATTTAGGTTTAGTTGCTTTTCTTTCCACACCAAATGCACTGTTATGGAAACGAGCTCCAAGGAGTTCAGATTTCTGGAGCGGCCTTTAACACTTCTTAAAATTCCACCGCTCCAAATTCCCACCTCGTCTGAAAACAGTATATTGTGGGCTTTTATTTTCCAAATCCGTGTGCCCTTGTCTAAACTGTGCAGCTTAGTGGAGCATGGAAGTGCGCTCAGTTTATACTCTGAATGCATGAAATAGGGTGAGCTATTCAGTGAGCACGATTTCGCACGGGCTGTTTTAGCGCATACAAAATAAAAGGCTCCCCCCAAAAGAACAAACATTTATCCTGGGAAACAGAGGCTTAGTTGGACTGAGATCAGTTCTGTCACGGTTGAAGAGAGGGGTTTGGATTCTGCGAGGCCTCCCAACAGTACGTGAATTCTTTATTTAGCTCTGCTGCTGCGTTTGAACTCTGTTAACACTTGCTAATCTGTACTGACGGCAACACGAGTTGCAATTCAAATTAGAATAATTTTTTTTATAATCTCGTTTTTCAACTTTTCAGTGGACCATTCTGCTCTTTTAAAAAATGTATTTGTTTGTTTATTTAACCTCAGACGTTTTGATTGCTGTTGCTCCACTATAACTACTAGGCTGGGGTTAATCCCCTGTTTGTGAGTTCATATGGCAGCTGCAGTTAATTTGTATGCATCTAACTATAGGGGGAAAAAAAATCTGGAAATTCTCTATAGCTACATGTAGCCAACCGAATAATTTTTCATCCTAAATGTAAGTGTGAAATGTCTTGTCTTTAGTGGTGGATTTGCCCACACTAGTTACAATGCAGGTAAAAAATGAATGAATAAATAAATAAGCTTGTCTGCTTCATCCACTTGACGCTTACCTTTTCCACATTGCTGTTATTATAAGGTTTACATGCTCAGACAAAGTCTCAGCAAATGAGCGCCAACTAGAAAAATTAGTCTCCCGTCTTAACACACGCTTGCACATGTAGCATCGAACAACATGCACTCCTCATTTTAAAAGTTTATTTGACCAAAAGATTTTGACATTTGTGTAAATAAATAGTCCCCCCCCCCTATATAATTGTTGATCTATAAGCAGGAAATGTGTACACATGAGGACACCAGTTTGTCTTACAGAGCAATATAATCACAAGTCTTTATACTTTCTCTATGGTGTAGTGTGATCTTTTTTTTTTTTTTTCTCACCCTGTAATTTTCACAATTGTTTTAGCTGCAGGGCAGATTGTCAGTTTGCATTAACACACATATTTCGAATTCAAGTCGTCTACACAACCAAACATTCTGTGGGTTTTTGAGCATTTATGGAAGGAGTCTCTAGTGTCAGCCTTTTGCAGATGTAAAGTTGTACATTTGCACCCATTTTGCCAGGATACAACCGGCCTGTAGACTTACAAGCTGTTAACGAGGTGCATTATTATATTATTAACTTCATGAGAGAGAATAAAGAGAGACTGCGACAAAATGAGGATGGTGCAACTGTTTCCATACACGAACGATGCTGCGCAACAGAAAATCTACCTGAATCTGGGTTTTAAAAAAAAACACTATCATGTGATGTTACAGGATAGCAATCAACTCTGGGGTAACTGTAGTACTCCGCTAAACTACTAATTTATGGTTAATTTTATTAAATGTACAGTTTCTTAGTGGTTAGCATGTTCGATTCCTGTCTCGGCCATGTGTGTGTGGAGTTTGCATGTTCTCCCCGTGCCTCAGGGGGTTTTTCTCCGGGTTCTCCGGTTTCTCCCCGGTCCAAAAACATGCACGGTAGATTGATTGGCACCTTGGAAAATTATCCCTAGTGTGTGAATGTGTATGAATGAGTGTGTGTGCCCTGCGATGGGTTGGCATTCCATCCAGGGTGTATCCTGCCTTAATGCCCATAGACGCCTGAGATAGGCACAGGCTCCCCGTGACCCGAGGGAAGATCGGATATAGCGGTAGAAGATGCATGGATTGTGTGTATGTATGTATGTGATGTATGTATGTGTGTGTGTGTATAGATATATATATATATATATATATATATATATATATATATATATATATATATATATATATATATATATATATATATATATGAATTGCATGTGGAAACAGTACTGTATATGTTGCGACACTGAGCTTAGCTATTTGTTTTACTTCTCTGAAAAGCACTGTCTTCTATCTTTTATTTTAACAGTTTCAATCTTCATGTTTTGGTTAGGTGTTGTCATTATCACCCTGTTTTGTCTAACGCAAGTGACAAGTCTGCTGTAGACAAGGTCTGTTAAACACCTGCATTAAACAAAAGAAAATAATAAACAAAAACGCAATAATACCCCCCTCCCCTCTGCCGTAGCAATAACGTGATTAGTGTCTACTGCCGTGGCTGATGGGATGTTATTGCACATTTGGGGTTGCAGTTTTAAAGGCTGCACTAAGCGGCACCGTATTCCTCTGCACTGTAATAAGTCTCCGTAAATCAAACGGAGCTGAAATCCTCAGCTGATCTTTCAATAGCAGGGATCAGAACCACAATACAAATGCCACCACTGCATAGCGTGTAATTACAGGAGCTATGCTGCTACTCACACGCCCATGCAAACCTTTTGCAGATGTTTATAGAATCTTGATGTGCATTGACCACCAGGAGCATTTACAGTAAAGGGGTACTGATGCCTTCCAGGTGTGCCCTGAGCTGGATTTATCCATCCCTTAATAGAGATCACTTTAAGAAGGTTGCAGCTCTGAGGACTTCTCTATATATTTATTTCCGAAGTCATCTTTTGCACACACAGGCCACTAAATCTGATTCTTATTATAACAATCTGCTTCATTTATTTAATAATGCTAGATATTTAATGCAGGAGCAGGGTGGGGCGTCTTGCATCAATTCGAGCATATTTGCATGCTTTCCAGAGGTCTACAGTATTAGGATCTAATATTCTTTTGTCTGAAAACATGCACATGGGCTCCTGGGAATGGGATTTTAAAATACCTTTATATATAGCAGATACTGGTGTGATTGGATTGAACTTTTTTTTTTTTTAACCCCAGAATTTGATGCACTGATGTTTTATTTGTAATGATGGTAGCTGACATAATTCAGACGTTGTACATGACGGCGAGATTCATGTGAGACATAAAACCCAATAGGATGTTTTATAATAAAAAAAAAAGAAGAAGAAAGGCGTGAAGCAATACAAACTTGAGTTTGTAGTTTTCTCATAAAGGTATTGCCCTCTTATATCGCAAGAATTTGACATTGTTTGCGTAGTTTTTTACATTTTATATCTGGATACTTTTCTATATCCAGTTTATAATTAATATTGGAAAAGATTCATTAGAAAACCTTGATCCTGTTTACATTTACATCAGAGCAGCTGTTTGCTCTTTTTTTCTATTTGGGTGCATTTAATACGAGAAAACAGCAGCTTGTTATGCTTGAGAACGCACAATGTCCTGAGCATTCGGCCATGTTAGAAAATGTACCGATAGTTAAATATTCTGTTTATGATATCGACATCTTGAATTAGCTAACATAGCAACCACTGCATATTAATAATGACAGCAGGACAAATTTTTGGACTTTATACAGTTTTCCAAGTGATACTGCACAGGTAATTCACATGCATCTCTCTCTCTCTCTCTCTCTCTCTGAAGTTCAATTCATCAAATAAATCTGATCTTATTATATTACTTTATCTTTCTACATGGTTTAGAGCAGGGTTACTGTCCAGATTTGACCACCTGCAAATAAAATAACTCGATGAAAATGATTTGTTTTTAGCATTTCAATCGGGTTTTACGGATAATAGTTGGGTGGTTCTTTGCCTCAATGGCACGGATTGTGATTGCGTAACACACATTCCTTGCAGCTACTACTGCTGCTCTAATCGCTTCTTTTGCACATTGCTGTCACTATTGTTTACACTGTATTATTTGTAACATTGGTTTCCAATTGAAAATTGCACTATGTATAAATATATATACAGTAAGTTATGGTTTGCTATATATATAGATAGATAGATAGATAGATAGATAGATAGATAGATAGATAGATATGATATATATGTGTATATATATATATATATATATATATATATATATATATATACTATATATATATATATATATATATATATATATCTATATATATATATATATTTAAGAGCAGGTCTGTGGTGCAAGTCAGGTCTCCAGTTCATCTCAAAGGTATTGAGTGTCAGAACACTATAGCAGGCCACTAAGGATCCTCCGAATTGTGTCAAAATATCTTCATGGTACTTGCATTGTGCACAGGGACATTGTCATGCTGGAACATGTTTGAATGTCCTTGTTCAAGTGAAGGGAAAATGTTATTCTACCACATCCAAAGACAACCTATATAATTTTGTGCCTACAGCTTTGTGGTAGCAGTTTGGGAAAGACTCACAAGTAGCTTGAAATGTCAGATGTCCCAGTACTTTTATCCATATAGTGAAGGTATGCACACACATACAGGTCTCTACATATCAGTGCTATAAAGTGGATATGTAGGTTGTTAAAGTCCTGTTTCTGGCACGTGATGTGGTTAGTTTCAGTGACTTAGGGCAAAACTGTAGGCAAAATGCCTTACGCATAGAGTTAAACACTCGGGCTAAATCTAATTCCACACTGAAGTAGTGATGGAAAATGTCTGCAGTGTAATAAACTAGTCATTGTGGTTTCAGTTCAGTAGAATTCAAATTTTCCCGAGTGTAGAAAACGCATTGTCTCGGGCATTTCCCTACGAGTCTTATTTTCCAGCTGGTTTGAATTTCATAGAAAACGCTGGCTTGCGGGATTTGGGTTGGGGGGGGGCTTTGTTTCAGGGGTGTCAATTCTTAAATCCATCTTGATTTTAGATTCTGGTTGTATCATACACTAAAAACAGAATTATTTTTTTGGCCCCTGAAAAGGAAGAGTGTATCGCTTGTACTGTAGGAGAATCATAAACCCTATTTTAATTCCTCACATAATTATCTTAAATCATATTTTATAAAGACAGACGCGTAGACAAAACAAAAGATTATAGTTCCAGTCGATGTTATTGACCTCTGTACAATATTTGTAGAAGAAGTAAATTGGTGGCTTTATTGTTTCAGTTGTCTCAAGTGTAAATATAATTAAGCACATAATAAAGTATAACAGCTAATTGTGGTCACTGTAGAATATGTTTGTTTAGTGACCAATCATTGATGACATGACCCTAGTGTTTAGTGCTAAATACATGACAAGTGTAATTTGGGAAAAGTAATTCAAAAACATTGAAGATGCTTTGTTCAATGTACATTTACAGACAAATGCTATTTACAGAATGATGTGTTAATATATATAGAGCTGCACAATGTAGATAGATAGAGCTGCACAATGTAGTTACTTTTATTGTCTATAGAGTGGAATGTTGCCTTGTGTTTAGAATCACCCGGAAGGTAACATCTGAAAGTCAAAGTGCAGGGGATGTGTAGAATCCCCTGTAACAAACTTTTTGTTGGACTTTTAGTGTATAAATATCATATAGCTTTTTCTGTTCGTAACAGTTTTGCTTTATTTAATTCTCAGAGCACTATCCCACATAGTCCTTCTATAAGATTCCCGTAACATTACAAAATCCTAAAACTAAATATAACGGTTTGTTATAAAAACTGAGATGACTATAAATATAACTTTTTTTTTTTTTTTTTTTTTTTTTTTTTTTTTTAATTTAACTTCCTTAAATTTAGCCTCCTAAGCAGATAATTCCCATGCTGGAGGTGAAATCGGTCTGAATATAAACAGTAACGTCAAAGTGCCTTGCTTTTCTGCGTGCATAAGTTTATATAGTGTGACTTGTTTTGCTATTTTGTTGTTGCTGCTGAAGTGAACAGCATTTTTTTTTATATATCCTGGTGAATATGAGCATCTGGGGAATTGTAATGTAGGGGACATGAATCGCAAGAAACCCTTCTTGGGAACAGTATGCTTCACGCAACTTTTGACAGGTGCCATGCAGTTGGAGTTAAACGGTTTGGTCACACAGATGATCTGCTTATTCGGGAACAAAGGGACTCTGTGCGACCCGAAGCCTCACAGACCCGTTGTACAATACAGTGATGGAATAGCGATGTTTTGTAGCTCTAAGCTTTTTGTCTAGCGAGTCTAGAGCTCTTATGAAGACCGATGGCATCATTAACTCCACGAAGAGCGATGTTTCAAAACGGTACATGATTGATTCAGCTTTTGGTGTCAGACATGCTCGGTTAGTAACCGTATTGTTTGAGCATCAACAAAAGGCTGCGTCTGTTTATTACATAACTGAGATATGATGTCAGCAGAAAGTAGATTTGAGCAGCTGGCAATATATTTTCCACCTTCCCATATTTTCACCTTATGTGATAGGATTTGCCCAGCATGTCACCGAGAGACTAACTATGCTTAATAGTCCGGAAAACTAATTCCAAATGTACAATATACAAAAGGGATCAACATATGGCACACGTGAGAGCATATTTGTCCTCTCTGGTTGGTTGATTGCTTTGGGTGATAGATAATGAGACACTTTACCTTGAATAAATACAGCAATTTCCTCGTTGCTTCTGTGCGATCCGTATTATATATGGAGCACGGCGAGCATAAAAGCTACAGTTCGCAATTAATAACGCTTTATAAGTTATACGTTTACATCATACGTATACATTTAAATCTCCTTCTTTGGTTAAAATGTCCAAGGTGGTACTGCAGAACTAATATTTCTAGAGTGGATAATTTCATCCATTCAATCAGAATTTCTAGACTTATTTGGAATATGGTGGTGATGTAGAACTTTTTTGTTGCCATAATCAGTAATAGTAATATTGTACTGCTTGAATATCTGAATATTCTTGCCTTAAAAGTATATGCTAACCCTCTGACTTTGTATAAATTATTTGTAATATCTTTTTACAATTGAAAGACAAAAAAATTGTAACATCAGGTTTCCGGTATTGCAAGTTATGAAGTGTATTGTGCTGTGCAATGCAAATGGTAATGTTATGTCATATCATTACACGTCGTTTGCTCCCTGTGCAATATACTGTACACAACATGACTTGTCATGATTATTATTTTAAATTTTTTTAATACACTGATGTAGTCAGTAAAGTGGAAATGTTTTGTTTCGTTAAGTGGGATTAAAATGGTCGATCCTGTGGGGGAAAAAAAAATTTCCCATCTAAACTAATGTCACTTGCAGAATGTCAGTGATGCGTCAAGTCAAAAGCCTCGGCGCATCACCGATTTGCTAAAAGCGCAAAAAATATCCCATCCTCCTCCGGAGAGAATATGAAATTGGCGTTCTGAGTGAGTCATTAGATCTGGTTTCTAAAAAGCATCGCTATATCTCTGTCATATCCTCAGGAGCAGCCAGGGTTTATGATCGCAACATCAGACGAACCTTTCATGTGCTTGGCATTTAATCTTGGTGAATGGCAATCACCACCTAAAATAGGCCTCCTGCTCATGCTGGGCTTGTGATGTTGCGAGTCGAGCTCAAAGATCATATTCATTCGCGGCAGACCTTATCCCGAGCATGTGAGCTAGTCTTCTGGGGGATATATTTTGTTTATTGAGCCATGTTATAAAAACCTTTGCGTGACACATTTTTTTTGTTGTTCTCTTTCTTATTTCCCAGGTGCTGGAGAATCAGGGAAGAGCACAATAGTTAAGCAGATGAAGTGAGTCGCTTGTTCCTGGTTGGAGATTTGCACCGTAAATTAGGCTTGTGTGATTAAGGGGATTTAATAATTTATTAGCTTATTACCAAGACCTGTTCATTTTTTATACATTGAGCAGCGAGGCATTAATGCATGCTATACCATTGGTAAAAGGATTATACAGGAAATGTTTTCCTGTTTACAGCACATTACTGACGATACTTCTAAACTACTGTCAAGCTGAGTTTTCGAAATCGACACTGCCATCAAGCAGTTCCTGACTTCACACGACACTATTACAGCCTTCCTTAATCTTGTTACATGGAAATGATGGAAGTGCTTGTTTTTTTTTCTCAATTTTCTTAGTTTTTTTTTTTAAATATTTTTTTAATTGAGTGTAAATGATAATGTAATAATGCAATGGTTAAATTGAGACAATCTATTGATATAAAATTTGTGTTTTGTTGAATTGTAAAATTGCAATTTTGATGAGGATTAGTTATAGCTCTTGGATCTTGATGCCTTTAGTTTGGTTTCTTTAATAGACTTTTTAGAATATATTTATTTCCTCATTTTAGCATTATCATGTCCTCAATGTCCTCTTTCAGCTGCTCCCATTAGGGGTCGACACATGGATCATAGGTTAGTGGTCCACATTTATAGTTGATGCCATTCCTAACGCAACCCTCCCCATTTTTAACGGGCTCGGGACAGGAATTGATAATTATTACAACTAATAATTAAATAATAATAATTTTAAAAAACTAGTTTAGTCCATTTGGTCAGCATTTCCTCTTTTTCTTTACACAAAATCCTTCTGCAGGAATCTCTATTACTGCGTCCATTTAAACTCCCTGCACTTATAATTATATAATCGGTATATTATTTACAGTTCAGTTGCTCTTACCTTAAACTCCACATTGCCAAAGTAAGGAACTCGATCCTCACCTAAACATGTATCCTATCAGGATCATCCATGAAGATGGCTACTCAGAAGAGGAGTGCAAGCAGTACAAGGTGGTCGTGTACAGCAACACGATCCAGTCAATCATCGCCATCATCAGAGCTATGGGTCGTTTAAAGATTGACTTTGGCGACCCGGTTAGAGCGGTGAGTCTCTGTTTTGTTTGCACCAAAAAAAAAAATCATTTATGCAGAGTGTATTGCTCTTTATTTTTCCCTTTTCTTTTTTTTTTGACAATTTGTTTGGTCACCAGGACGACGCGCGCCAATTGTTTGTGCTGGCTGGGACAGCGGAGGAAGGGGTCATGACCTCCGAGTTGGCCGGAGTCATCCGCCGGTTGTGGAAGGATAGCGGAGTCCAGAGTTGCTTCGTCAGGTCCCGAGAGTATCAACTGAACGACTCGGCTGCCTAGTAAGAGCACATTCTTAAAACCAGAAAAGCTGACAGTGTTGTGATAATCAGTAATATGCGTCGTTCTTTGTGATCCAAATATCCTACAAAGCCGGTGTATTTAAGGCAAGTATATGTTTATATATAGATACATATACACGACTGGAAAGAGTTCACTTTTAATGCTTGACCACACGTGCTTCATTCGTGGCCATTAATACAACGCATGACTTTGAAGCAGTCGTGCTTTGATTCGCAGTGCAGCTTCGCGCTTCTACTTTTTCGAACGAACATCTGTTTTGCACCTGAGATTAAACGCATACTTCTCCGTCTAGTCATCTTCGAACTTGACTGGTTTCGAACAACAATGTCATCACTTCAAATGGTAGACCAGAGAGGGTGAAGATCGCATCAGAAACGTCCGTGTAAACACTGCGCTCGTTACCGAGCTTGCATGGATAGGAGTGGACAAAAGCAAACCTTCTGCAGAAGCCGCTGGAATATATAGGTAGACTACTGGAATCTCTGAACTGAGCCAGTCGTTTCCATGCATCAGTCAGTAGATTCTTCCCCGGTATATCCTGACATTTATTGTGAGATTATCAAGAACACCAGATGAACACCATAAAAATAGATTGCAAACTACCCTTGGCAAGATTGACTACAGTAATGGAATTCAGTGCGAGATTCGTAGTATCAGAACGGCTGTCGAGTCATTTTGAGTCAGGCGAGTGCAGTAGGGATGAAGCAGGAAGTATGTATTTACATATGTATTCACATTAGGGCAAACAAGAACATCTGTGAAAATCAGTGCATTTAATTGCCATATTACATCAATATGCAAATATATTATTTCAGACAACTTTAAAAAGGGTAAACGCTCTGTACTGTGCTTTCAGTAATAATCCGTCCGTGAGAAACAAAATGCTCTGTGCTAAATGAAGCACATAATTGCCTTGATTCTTTATTATTATTATTATTATATATATTTTTTTCTTCGATTAAAATTATTATTCGAAGAATCATGTGAAATCAAGGTGAAATCATTCACCTTGTATACTAATGGAAGAGCTGCAGGCTGGTTTTATTTGACATCGAAAAAGGGTTCTGATCGGCCATTTTCGGTGCCTGGGATCTGGAATTCGAATGTGGATCTTTGCCTTGTTTTCTTGTTGAGACATGTGTTCCTCCGGTTGTCTTGGGCAAGCTGTGTCTTGCACCTGTGATTCCTGGGTATATGAATTAAGCTCAGGACACTCTTAAGAAAATGCTCGGAGCTTTCCGAACAGGCCACGTTCCAGGCCTTTTCTCTCTTCCTATTCCGTGTGCTGCAGTGACTCATCCTGGATTGTTCTTCTGGTTTGAAGATTCCAGTTGTTTCCAGTCGTAATAATTAGAGGAGATCAGGTCTAACCACTAACTACATTTATGTATTTCTTCATAATCCCAAGCCAAGTTTGTGTCTGAAGCGTTATAGAAAGGGTATCGTAAAAAGACAGGAGCTGTTCCGCACAGCACATTCTTTACTCTGGTGTCTGGCGCTTTGGTCTGCGGTGATTGGTGGAAATTTTTTTGCACTCGCGTCATTGCCTGAGGACAAGCAGCCACCTTTCCCTTTTCTTATTTTACACACCGACCTGGGGGTATTTAGACTTGATCCTTTGAAAACCCTTCACCCTCCAGTCAGTACTTTTGTCTTTTGTCCCATTCACTTGTGGTTATTTCCAATGTATTCATTATTAATGGGTTTTCCCTGTTGGATGAGATTCTGAGGATATCATTTTATCCGGGGAGATTGATATTCAGCAGCACAGTGACTCGCATTTGTGAAATTAATATTTGATTAGGATTCTTTTAATTGTGAAGCATAGCAGAAGCACGTGATTGTTTAAGGCAGTACGAAAAGATTATCAGTGAGAATCGCTATAATTGATTTTTATAATATGATTGAGGGTTTTTTTTTCCCTTTTTGATCAAACAGACCATCAGATTGCACTAGCCTAGACAATAGCACTAGAGGAACCAGGATTAACTTGCTCGTAGGTGCAAACTTGAAGAGGACATTTTATTTTGTAATAAGGATAAGGACATCCTTATTCGTCTCTTCTTTAAATCCTAGCATGCATTGTTTAAGCAGAATCGCTTTACCCAATTTGGCATTTACCCATGTCACCACACCCTCAGTGTAAATGGTTTTACATAATTAAATACAAACACAAGATGCTCGTTCTGAGGCTTTTTGTATGAGTATATTTGGTGGAGCTCATCGATGAACAATTTGGATTTGTAGCTGAGGCTGTTTTGTTGTAGCGTAGCTGTTCATGTTTGTATGAAATGTGTTTCTCATAAGCTACATATAGTCATTTTTGTCTTTTAAAGAGAGTTATATAGGGATATAAAATGTGTTTCCGGGTAATATTTGGAATTGTTGCACAACTACAGTATCTGACTAGGTGTTATTGTGTTTGTGTTTTCTCACCGGTTGATAGTTGTGCAAGAGTTTCAACAGGCCTTAGCTTGAGCAGTGGAATTCCTCTGCTTAGGATCTTTTGCGAAAGAAGAACTTTTTCCGGGCTGGATAAAATGCCTCATAACTTTTGGCTTGCGGGTTTTGTCCTTAGGAAGTAGTTATTTGGCACAGTTGTAAAGTGGTCTCAAGGCTGTTTGACCCTCTGTGGATTAGTGAAGTGATCTGGATTATGGCTAAGGATGTAGACAGTATACTGTGGACCACAACATTTGTGTGTGTGTGTTGTGTGTGTGTGTGTGTGTGTGTGTGTGTGTTAATGCAAAGTAACTTTGGAATATAAAAGAGGCGATACATCTGTTTTATTAATAAAAACACCAGCAACATGCATCCACTCACGTTTCCGATATTACTTCGAATTACGCCTACTAGCTGCGTATTCACAACAGGTATGAGTTACTCACTATATTACTATATGTAACCTAAACATATCACCAGTTTATATAGAAAGCAACCAGAAGAGAATTCTTAAAGGAGCCATGTACTATTTTTCACAATTCTAAAGCTGAGATTTCACCTCTGAGTCCCCGTGAAAGAACATTCTACGTCAGCGGAAGAGCAGCTCATGCTGCTTGCTGCTGAAACCCAGTATGCAATGTTTGTCCTGAAAAGTCTGAGCCTTTTCCGGGATGCCCACCACTCTCAAATCTTCCCGAACGATTCTTGAGATCATCCAAGTTTTCCCTCAGAAACAGACTATCTTTCTGTATCGCATCTATGGATGCCTCGGTGCTCGCTGGCCTGTCGCTTAGGCCATCTTCAACCTCGCGAAAACGTCATATTAAGACTTAACCTGTTCCAATGTTACGTCTACCGGAGACAGTGGCGTAAGATAAGAGTTTTTCGTCCACTCAAACCATGTCCAAACCGGAAGCCTATATTTTACAGTTAAAACTACCACTAAGAATGTACTTTTGTATGAACAAGAAATTAATTAATTAACAAGAAATTAATATTAAAATGAATAATTTTCAGAGTAAAACAAATATTAATCAACAATTTTATTAAAGGTAGATATTTTGTGTGAAATGTGTATAATTATGACATTATGACATATCTATATATATATGTGTGTGTGTGTGTGTGTGTGTGTGTGTATATATATATATATATATATATATATATATATATATATATATATATATATATATATATATATATATATATATAAATAGAGATCTATACAAGAGAGGGAGAGAGAGAGACTTAATGTCATGTCTAGATTTTGCCTTTATATATCGAAAATACATATTCTTTCTATGTCTGTCTTAGCTATCTAAACGATCTGGAGAGGATATCCCAACAGGGCTACATGCCCACGCAACAAGACGTGCTGAGGACTCGAGTCAAGACCACAGGCATCGTAGAAACTCACTTCACCTTTAAAGAGCTTTACTTCAAGTTAGTAAAATCCTTCCATGCCCTTATTGCTTTTCTCACGTCATTCTCACACTCATTGTAACCCTTTTGCAACTTGTCTTGCATGTTAATTACCATCAATATATGTGTGTGTGTGTGTGTGTGTGTGTGTGTGTGTGTGTGTGTGTGTGAACAGGATGTTTGATGTGGGCGGTCAGCGCTCGGAGAGGAAGAAATGGATTCACTGCTTCGAGGGCGTCACGGCTATTATCTTCTGTGTAGCACTGAGTGATTACGACTTAGTGCTGGCTGAAGATGAGGAGATGGTGCGTCTGCTTCTATCTGTCTTTCTATGCTTTATACTCATGTAATCTTATATCATGTCTGCATTTCTGACATAGTTTTCAAGATGTTTAGCTGTCTAAAGTAATTTGATTATAATTTCCAGCAAGCTTTTAACTTAAAAAATGGCGAAACCTCTACCCAATCAGAGTAGATCCCTGATAGAGGATTTAAAACAGTTCACCCTTTGTGGATATTTTGCATAATTAAATTGCTTCCACCAATAATTGGTCCCTCGAAGATGTTTTCCCTCAATAAACTTCGACCTCTTTATTCCTTTGGCAACGAGTAGACAGTTAGCGCTTCTAATGGCACAATGCTTAATGGTGCAAGATATTAATGCAGGAGGTCTTGTCTTGAGTTTCGCAACATCCTGTGTTCACAGAACCGCATGCATGAGAGCATGAAGCTGTTTGACAGCATCTGCAACAACAAGTGGTTCACGGACACCTCCATCATCCTCTTTCTCAACAAGAAGGACTTGTTCGAGGAGAAGATCAAGAAGAGTCCATTGACTATCTGTTACCCTGAATACTCAGGTGAGCTGAGAGCTCTGAAACAGTTTTAAGGCTTGTGGGCAGGTAGTGTTAATGATTTGACATCATTGTGACAATATATCTATTTAAGTAGCAAAGAAAAAAACATTTCTAGGTGTGTCCTTGTAGGAAAATCAATGATTGTTTTTCGTTTATTAGTTCGTGTTGGGTTTTTTCACGATTCCTCAGAATGTCATTGAAACTGGCTATATATCAGGGGGGTCAAACCCATTTTCACCATGGGCCACATCAGCATTATGGTTGCTCTCAAAGAGACAGTTGTAACTATAAGACAGTATATAGTCTTTGACACAATAGGCTCATATCACAACAGACGTTTTTTCTCCTTGAAGCACGTTTATTCGCTTTCCCATCTTTCTTAGAAGTGCCATCCATCTGCATCAGTTTTTTCACTTCATGGACATTTTGGGATAATTTATAGAAATTACTCAATTCCGCTTGCTTGGAAACTCATCCTCGGGGCAATATGTAGGATACACTGCAGTCTGGTGGCGGGACGCCGTACTTAGCGGGTGATAGTCACATGCATTGTGGGAGATGTAGGTTGTCAGTGCATAATCATACACCTTTTAAGATCTTGCGGGCCATTAAAATGACCTGGCCGGGCCACATTTGGCCCCCAGACCTTGAATTTGAGACGTGTGATGTATGTTACATATAACAGATCATAAAGTTCTCCCTTTCCACAAAGGGCCAGTGTATGTGCAGGTATTCATTCCATCCACCATATTCCACCTGTTTATATGACCAATCAGAATCAAGAATTTCAAGCTTAAAAGAAGGTTTTATGTGTATTACATTCTATTGGAAACCCACGTCGCATTGTGATATTTTATAGAAAAAATTACCTTAATACATGAAATTTGTGTAAGTATTTAGCTTCAATTTAAAATGTGTGTGTATATACAAGTGTCCGCACTTTCAATCTTTGGATTATAGTAACTATGATTAGCCCTTCTTCAGTAGGATCTATAAAGCAGTGTGTGTTGCTGGTCAAAATTTCATAAAGTAAGCTGCATTCCGAGCGATCATCGCTGAAATCGCTGAGGCCCCGGAGGCTGCATCTCGGCCGATCCGATTTTATTCCTTTTTGCTTTCCTTGTAATGAACCATTTTAACAACGCTGCTTCTGGCAGGACAGAAGAAATGAAGATTTATAGCTTGCTAGATTTAATAAAACTGAGGGTGGCTGTTCATGCTCATGTTTCAGCAGTGGGTGTCATTAAATGGTACTGTACTTTCACCATGCTGTGGAAAAATAGCTGTATCTCCTAGTCATCGTCTTTCATCCTAGAATGGACGTGTGCAAGGGAGTCGGGTTTAACCTTTCACTTTGTCTTTTGTAAACATGGAAGATTTATTGTAGTTTCTTTCGTGTTTATTTTTAACTTCACTATAGAGTGACTTGATTTAAAATGTGGACTAAACATGACTCTGGGGGAGGGGGGGGAATTATTGTTTGCGTGGACCATCTCTTTTTAAACAGTATTTAAATTTTGTAATAGTCTTAGTTGTTTCTTGGAACAGTAATTAGTGATAGTAATGCCAAGGGAAGAAATAAAAAATAAAATGTTTTACTAAAACATTTGCTCAGCCGATCCTTTGAAAATCCATGTGATTATCCATTACACTACTCATTTAATACAGTGTATAGTCCGTCACTCTGTCATTGACTCTGACTGGATTTTTTTTCTTAGATGGAGACTTAAAGCCCATATCGATGTTGTAAATGTAAACTGGACATTTCTGCGTTTCTCCTCAGGATCTAACACGTATGAAGAGGCCGCGGCGTACATCCAGTGCCAGTTTGAGGATTTAAACAGGCGAAAGGACACCAAGGAGATTTATACCCACTTTACCTGCGCCACTGACACCAAAAACGTCCAGTTTGTCTTTGACGCCGTCACCGATGTCATCATCAAGAACAACCTGATCGAGTGTGGACTCTACTGAAGCATGTTTGTTTGCCCAGGTAGGCTCAACAGTTAGCGTTAACAGTTAATCGGTACGCTTGCCATGACTGCGAGTAAATTATTATTGTTCTCTTTTAGCAACAGAATTGCACCCAAAATGTTTGTTAGGTGCTTATTTACGTCCTAATTAATTTTTACATTTCTATACTTTTCAGAATATTCTCTCAAATTATTGGCACCTCTGGAAAAAGCTTGCACCCCTTAATATTTATATATTTATTACAAATCCCAACATATTACACATTACTTTTTGGTATAAGGTTAAAAATATTGCATATGTTTTGTTTTTGTGGTTCTTCAAAGGTGCTGAAGTAATTATTCTAAAAAAGCCGATTAGTCGAGATAAATCTGAGTGCAAGTACACAATCTAAAGAAACAGCAAGGCGTCCTCTAAGCATATACAGTGAATTTGAAACGAAATGAGACGAGGAGCCGCTACTCTGTTAAAGAACATGTCTAGGAACTTTATTGCAGTAGGTGAATTATGATCTGAGAGTCAGCGCCACAGTGTATAGTTTCAGGATAGCTCTCACAGCCCCGTAGGCATCCATCATCACCGAATTTAAAACCACTGTCTCTCCTGTCCTCATTTCTGTCACTCAGTGTAGAGGGACTAGCAAGGAATGCCTCGTGGGACGGATCTCATTGTCGCCGCCTGTATTGGACTCCCCTCGGTGGTGGGGGAAAAAAAAAAAAATGACAAGACACACAGTGCTGCTACCATACTGTAGTTCTTACTGTGCATTCTGGAGAAACTCTTTACCCTTCTTTATTGGCGCTATTATCGTCCGTCTTTCTTTACTTCTCGGGAACGTTTCGAGAGGTCGAGAAGGATGCACGTTTCCTGTTCACATGTGAAATGAAATGACGACTCGTTCAAGTCGACTGATTGGCGATTCTTTTCGACAGTTTCAGTGAATCAAGTAGTTCTATGCACACAGCAGAATCCTACAAGGTTGAGATGCATCTTGGCAAAAGAGGAATTTCTGACCGTCATCCGCTGCATTACTGTGATTTCTTCATCCAGCTGAATCCTGCAAGTTTCTCACGTTTAGGTTTTATCAGTAAGTTATTGCTATTTAGAGTTTTTTTTTTTTTTTTTTTTTTTTTTTTTTTTTTAATCTTTATTTTCGGGGCCACGGAAACAAGAGTTTACCTAAGAAGTTTATTGTCACCTACTACACCTGGGTCAGAGGTATGACCTTACTTAGTTGCATTATTTAAAAAAAAAAAAAAAAAAAGATGAAATACTTGTTCATTATTCCTCCTCTTTTTGTTTTTGTTTTGTTTTTTATATTGTAAGTATGGACCTCTACCTAACACATTTGTTCTTGTTCATTACACTCGCCTATGAATTCTAACAGATTAGTAAGTCCATGACTGCATGCTAGTGGAATTAATGAGTGGTTCAAGAACACATTGTAGTAAATGTAGATATTGTGATTTTCCTGCATGGAGGCGGAATTTTACATTCACTGCTCGATCCTCGGAAAGCGTAGTCGCTGGGAATTAAAACAAAAGTAGTTGGGCTTTAATCTTAATGACAGGTGTACTTTAAAGTGTGTAAATATACATGTTTATTTTTACATAAATCTTTAACTTTTTTTTAATGAAATGCTCATTTTCAAGGATAAAACCGAAAAAAAACAAACAAAAAAAACAAGTGATCTGTGCTTTTAACAGTGACGGACAAACAAGCCAATCGTTTGTCAGGTTGATCTGCTTTAGGTCACACATTTCTACTCATGATTTACAGATTGAAAACATTTACAAACTTTTTGAAGTAGTTATAATTGTTAACATACAGCTATAGTTGATCAGTTGAATGTAGCCCAGACTATAAAATGTATAATTCTTGCAAAGGTCTCATTTAAGGGCTGTTGGATGTACCATGTTAATCCTGCGGATTTCCGTTTTGTAAAAAAAAAACCGAACCAACATCGACATGGACCGCTTTGTATTTTGTACCCGTTTAATTGTCTCGCATGTTTCATGATGTTACCCAGTTCACCTTAAACATTTTCATTGCTACAGCACAGTGTTATGCAGTGTATAAAAGTATTATCCATATCCAGCATTATGTCTCGTTTTTACAGGTCATTTTGTGCCTCTATTTCTTGTACAAAACCCATTTTGTTTCTTGCTTGAAAACTTTTTTTTTTATTATTATCATCATCGTTTTCTGTACTGAGTCACTAATATCTATTAAAGCACATGCAAACTGAATCATCAACCTGTTTTGAGATTTGTATGCTTTGTTAGACTAGACAAGAAATACGCTATATAGACAAAAGATTGTA
Source organism: Kryptopterus vitreolus (assembly GCA_030449085.1). NCBI lineage: Eukaryota > Metazoa > Chordata > Actinopteri > Siluriformes > Siluridae > Kryptopterus > Kryptopterus vitreolus. Next base: position 5,411,496 of record JACRUU010000020.1, read on the forward strand.
GACACCTGACCACCGCATATGTGAATGTGCTTTTTTTTTTTTGATATCACATTCAGTCTTCATTTGTCCTTATAACAAACTCCACGTGCGATTGTGGAAATGTATTCTCGTTCTGCCCTCAGTGTGAAGCATGCTGGGGGAGTGGGGGAAGGCAGTGAGCATTCAATTCCATCCCCAAATGTTTTCAGTAGGGTCGAGGTGAGAACTCTGTAGGAGGCCACTCGTCTCCCACTAGAACTGTGAGATTAATCGTCACTATCGACTAATTCGAGTTTATGCCGATGTTGAAAATAGGATTTTACGATTTCATCATGGTTTGGCACAGCTGGATTGTTGATTGAGGAGATGTGTGTGTGTGTTTGTGTAGGCTCTATGGGATGAATATGATCCCTAAACATGTAAGAAAAAATAATAGTGCACACATTTTCCCCACTGTATCCAAAATCAAATTTTGTCTAAATAAAAAAAATCGGAGAAGGGGCACGGTGGCTTAGTGTTCACACCTCCAGGGTCAATTCCCGCCTCCTCCATGTGTGTGTGTGTGTGGAGTTTGCATGTTGCATCTCCCCGTGCCTCAGGGTTTTTTTCTCCGGGTTCTCCGGTTTTTCCCCCCGGTCCAAAAACATGCCGGAATGGCATTTTGGAAAATTGTCCCTAGTGTACGAATGTGAGTGTGTGTGTCCTGAGATGGGTTGGCATTCCATCCTGGGTGTGTCCTGCCTTAATGCCCATAGACGCCTGACACGATGTGACCCGAGGGAAGATAGGATAATGTGGTAGATGATGAGTGAATGACTGAAAAATCGGAGATTAAATTTATATGGCCTTATATGACCTCTAACTCCAACTCATGTAAACCATATATTCATGAAGTTTACTTTTGAAACTGGCTTGGGTCTCATAGTTCAAATGAAGGAAAATGTAATGCTAGCAAAGACATTTGAAGTAAAATGTCCTTATTGTGTATACATGTGATTATTGTATTATGTAAATAATATTAAAATATAAAGTGCTATGTCTGATCTATGGTACATACTGCTGTAAATTATAGAAGCACATACAGTTTTCTGTGCACGCTTAACTGTAGAAAACTTTAATATTCACAGATGGCAGGAATACCTATTGATATTAAAAAAATAATAATTATTATATAGATTAGTTTGGAATACTTGGTTATTGATTATATGCCTGTTGATAAATATCAGATTAAACTACATTGCAATCAATTCAAAAAGTGTTTTGTGTGCATTAAAATCCTCCCCCCCCCTCCCCTTTTTCCCGTCGTTACACACCCCGATGATAATTAAACACATTCAGTAACATTATTCTGTGTTGATTAAATTGACACTAAAAGCCAGTGGGGTTAATGCGCATGTTTATTTCATGTTCGTGTGTATATATATATATATATATATATATATATATATATATATATATATATATATATATATATATATATATATATATATATATATATATATATATATATATATATATATATTTTTTTTTTTTTTTTTTTTTTTTTTTTTTTTTACTCCAGAACATGTTCACAAAATTAATGCAATTCCAAACCACTGCTTTGCTAGATTGTCTTTGATTATGTCTTTAAACATATTTTTATAGTCGAAATGGTACTTCGCTACACATATTTATAACCTAACCCCCCTACTATTTTATTAAACTAGGGGTAAAGGGGAGGTTCGCATGCTGTTCAGTGCAGCATGCTGATCCCGCTGAGAGAAAGTCCTCAACAATTGTACATCAGACAAATGAATTACGTACACAGTCAAATTGTCATGGGTGTTTAACATATAAGCCTTTCTTTTATATCAAACAGAACAAGATTGTCGATTTCCACATTGAGCCGTTATCTTCCGCCTGAAAGTGTGCTTATCGTGCAAAAACTATAAGATTGAACTTAACTGTGTAATGTTAAGCTCTATACTGGAATCACTGGGGCTTTGACTGGTCACTAGTGAAGCTGTGTAGTGTCACTTATTTCTTTATATTATTTACCTACATGTTAGGATGATCTACGCTACAATGCCTTTCAAATTTCCCTCTCCATTTTCCCTTTTTTTTCCTCTCCAGTGGACGCATTTTGTAAGAGTAGGAGGTAAAGCTGTTCACTTAAAAGTGGCCGATGCTATGTTCAAAAGTGTAATGGATGTCCTTTAATGTGTGATATTTGTATTTTATATATATATATATATATATATATATATATATATATATATTAAAAAAAAAAAAAAAGGATGCAGTTGGATTGAGAACTGATAAAAATATACTTTTTTTGGGCAAATTTGGCAAATAGGGAGGTGGTAGCCCAGTGGTTAAGGTGTTGGATTCTGGACCATAAAATCGCAGGTTCAAACCCCACCACCACCACCAAGCTGCTGCTAGTGGGCCCTTGAGCAAGGCCCTTAACCATCAATTGCTCAGTTGTAAGTCGCTCTGGATAAGGGCGTCTTCCAAATGCCATAAATGTAAATTGCTGTGGTGTAAGGGGAATAAAAAAAAAAAAAAAAAGAAAATCTATTTTGTGGGCGTTAACAGTAACTATGCTTAACGTTGGGTGATAATCACAGCACATCATTGTTATTTTTCCTGAAACAGCACCCCCTGCCATGCCTACATGATGAACGTGGCCAACTCCTGTGTTTGTTTTTAAAACAGGCCACAATCCTTGAGGTTTTCTTTAATGATGATGTCTGTCACAGCATTGAAGACGATTTCCACATTTCTTGTGTCGGTGGCACAGGTCATGTGCGAGTAGATTTCTTTTTCACCTTTCTTCATGTTCAGCTCCTCAAACTGCTTCTTGATGTAAAGGCTGGCGTCGTCATACGTGTTTGAACCTACGGCGCAGAGGAACAGCTGAGAGTCAGGAGCTCCGTTCATGCAGACAATGACTTAATAGGTGTCAAACTTAGAGATGGCAGTAAACCTGAGCATAGCACTGAAAACTTACCATTGTATTCAGGGAAGCAGATACTGAGGTGAACTTTCTGGATCTTTACCTCGAAGAGATCTTTCTTGTTGAGGAAAAGCACAATAGACGTTTTTAAAAAGAACCTGTGATTGCAGATGCTGTTGAATAGATGGAGAGACTCATGCATGCGGTTCTGAAAAAGAAAAACAATGAGATGAATATTTTTCACCTTTTTAATACCTTATTTATAAGTATATAAAATTCATTCAAAATCTCTTTGTTTGATAAAATAATTAATTATATTTATTTCACTCTGGAAATCGTTTTAATCGAATTTCTTATTAGCCATATAGTTAAATATGGCTACTTTAAGTATTATGCTAAAATTCTGGTTGCTTTCCATATAAACTGGTGCTACGTTTAGGTTACATGTGGTAATGTATAGTAATATAGTGAGCAAAGTAAAGGAGCAGATCACTCACGTAGTAATGCACACTAAATAACCATTAAAGTAAATTTACATATGTTTTTAATGCTTATGAAGACTTGGACAACAAAGTTTCCCTGGCATTTTTCATTCTGAACATAAAAATAAATATAAAAATAAAAAGCACAAATTATAAAGAAACTTCAGTCTTTGGCCTTCGCATTGACTTCAGCATTTCAGCATTGACCTTTCCTCAGCCACTCTTACTGCTTGTAATATTAGGATGGAATATAAAAGAGGTGATAGATGTGTCAATGTGATGTGTGTGTGTGTGTGTGTATGTGCATATATATATATATATATATATATATATATATATATATATATATATATATATATATACACACACACACACAAACACACACACACTTAGCAATTGGTAAGATATGGGGGTGTCTTTTTTTATTTTAGTCAGCTGTCCTGATACAATCAGATTATTGTTTTTTGCTGACAGGGATAGAATCTCACCCACTCTAAGGTTTGTTGTGTGTTATGTGTTCCGAGATGTTTTTGGTGATGCTCACGGCTGTAAATAAGGATTATTTGTGTTACTATATACAGTGCTTTCGGGTTGACTCATATTGATTTTGGACATTCGCCTGTGATCTCGCTCATCCATGAGTTGCTTCAGCCTGCAGACTTTATACCCAGAGGATGGGCTTGTTTTTCTTACCATTTCTGAGTATTGTCTGGAGGACATTCGCAAACCCCAAGAGATCAGCAGCCACTGAAATATTCAGTCCTATCTGAATTTCAAACATGCCACGATTTGTCATGGAGATCACACTTCTTTATTTATTTTTTCGTGTATCTGCATTGTCGTGTTCTGCAACCCATTGCTGATTTGATGCTATTGCGTAAATGATAAGGTGTACAGGATTCCGCTAAAATAAATAGTGTACGGTGTTTATCTTTCACCATAATCCTTGTTTCAGGTGGAAACTTTCCCGTCTGCATGGACTGTCCTCTTTGTGAGCACATCCGACAGTAACGGCTGCCTAAAGCGTGACGAGGGACTGAGCAGCCCCAGCTTAATCATCTTCCTGAAATAGGTTGCTTTGGGCTGCTCCGGAGCTAATTGTGCTTTACTTATAGTGTATAATAATTGATACCTCCGTTGACACCCTGACCTGAGATGTGGAACAAAATGTACTCACCACTTCATCATCCTCCACCAACACCATGTCATAAGCGCTCAGAGCCCCGCAAAAGATAATGCAGGTCACACCTTCAAAACAGTGGATCCATTTCTTCCTCTCTGACCTTTGCCCGCCCACATCAAACATCCTGACGCGGAAAAAGATAGGAATGTTGAATTCACTTGCTAAAAATTCCTAGACGATGCACGTGTGTTAAAAACATACAGGCGGAATCAGGATATGACTAGCGCACCTAAAGTGAAGTTCTTTGCAGGAGAATTGTTCCTCGATGATACCGGTGGTTTTCACTCGAGACCTCAGCACATCCTGTTCTGTTGGGATGTAATCAGCGCCACAGATTCTGTCCATGTCACTCAGGTAACTGTCAAATGGACGTCTGGGTTAAATTACAATGTAGGAATGACGTTTCTTCATTCAGCAATTCTACAAATTGGATGTGTGTTCAGGCAAAAAAAAAAAAAAAAGAGTCATAAAAGTCTTCTCGAGTAGACCATGGTGAGCAAGAAGAAATGGAACATGCGGGTCACAGTGTTCGGTGCTCACCAAACGAAATAGATTTCATGTCAACATGTTCTCTGTTTTATTAACCTGACTTAATTTAACTGCTTTATGTGGAACACATAAAGGCACCGGAGAAGTCGATGTCGAATCTAGAATGATCTTGGATTCAGGAGCGCCGGGAACTCCAACTGACTGTATAAGACTGTAGAAAGGACCGTTACTCATAATCTCACACTCCAGTGCTCAGGACATTTCCCCACTCGCTGGCATTTATACTTTGTTTGAATGATTTATATTTACACTCTTGGTGTCGTGTAAACGAGAATGGGTTCCTGTTTCTGGTTCCTGAAAATTTTCCTTCCTGTTTCCATCTTACGGGAGTTTTTCCTTCCTACAGTCGCCCCAGGCTTTCTCAACAGGGATAAATACACAAATTTAAATATTCGAATGTTCTCAGATCAGTCATTCTCACACTTTTTGAAACAGATAGGCCATGTTTTATACATTAATATAAATCCTAAACATTATTATTTATTTTTTTTTATCTATTAAATGATACATGACTGAAACCCTCCACGCATTGCACTTACTAGCCAGCAGAGTCATTGAGCTGATACTCAGCTGCTCTCTCAAAGGCAGCCTGCACACCCGAGTCCTTCCACAGTCGTTTGATGACATCCGACAGCTCCTTCGGCAATGTCCCGTCTTCAGTCGAATCCGCTAGGTTCTGCAGTTTCTGACCATCTTCCTATATGGTGACAGGAATGAGGAAGCTTCAGTACAATTTCATGAATCCCTATATGCAGAAGTCGTACCAACTTTAATTGGTTGTCTGCATTCGGAACGGGTGTTGCTGAACTTTTATATCAATATCTGACCTGCTGAGGGGTGATGGCCTTTTTTTAATAGTGTTCACTCTGTGAATATTTATATGAGGTTGGGTTGAAATCCACACCTGTGATGCGGGGGATCCGTAGTTAATGCCAAGCATTTCCATGCCTCTGATTAGGGCCAGTGCAGACTGCAGGATGTTACCAAAGATGATGCCTTTAAATGCAATTTGTTCTTCTTTCGTGTAACCACCTTGATGGAGAATTCTGTTTAAAACAGCAAAAACATGAACATGACCTTGGTGTTAAGTGGGCAGTAGTGTAACACTGTGTGTGTGTGTGTGTGTGTGTGTGTGTGTGTGTGTGTGTGTGTGTGTGTATATGTGTATGTATATATATATACATATATGTATACATATATATGTATAATATATATAAAATATAATATAAATAATATATAAATATATATATATATATATATATATATATATATATATATAGTTACAGTAACCAATTTGATTCTGAAGCAGCCAAAAAAAATAATGAAAAAAAAGATATATATATATATATATGTATGTATATATGTGGACAAATGAAAGTAACCAAAAAGTAATCACATGTAATCAGTTTACTCTCTAGTTTTATAAAGTAATTGAAAAGTTATACTACATTATAACATTTTGAATAGGGTAATTTTATATTTAAATGTGTATATCTATATCTATCTATCTATCTATATATATATATATATATTATATATTATATATATATATATATATATATATATATATATATATATATAATATATATATATATATATATATATAAGACAGACAATGTACGTTTTCTGATGTACTCACTTCATTTGCTTTACAATTGTGCTCTTCCCTGATTCACCAGCACCTACAAACAGAGAAAACACACACACATTGCTGCTCAGAAGTTTGAGATCACTTAAAAGTTGTATTGTTCCAAGAAAATATACAATATAGAAGATATAGTAAAAGAACAGGATATGCTGACATTGTTATAACCAAATCTTTTGATGGAAATAACAAATGTCTTCTTCAAAATTTGCCTTCATCAAAAAACACAGTTTGCAGCCGAGCAGTTTGGCAATCGAGCTGTGAATTTTCAAGATAATTCTACTTCGTTAGTACAGCAGTTCACAGCTGTGCAACACAATTGCAAAAGGGTTTTCTCATAATCAATTAGCCGTATAGAACTGTTAACTGGAATTAGCAGCTATAGCAGAAGGTTGGTGCAGAGGACTGACAATTGCTAATAATAGGCCCCTAGGCAAAAATTCTTTAAAGATCATCTGACTAACCTTAATTGTTTGTGAAATAGATACATCTGTTTGTGAATTGCATGAAAATGTTTTTTCTTTTTCTTTGGAAAACAAAGACATTTGTTTATATATTATAAACATATAATCTTTTTTGACATATTCTCGGAGACTGATTTGAAGGCACTATTAACTTAAATATTAAGCCTGTAAATGAAGTGCCTATAGCCTGATAATAGTATTTCGGACAGGAGGAAGGCTTTCTAACCTGCTTTAACAATTGACCTAATTGGATTTGCGCACTGAAAATCTGCTCTGGAGGGACCACTGACATTCTGACTCTTTTAGGTGCCTCTGTCATGTCAAATTACTCTTCCAGTAAACACGAGTCAAGACCTAAGAATCTGCGTCATTGCGGCGGGGGGGGGGGGGGGGGTTGGGGGGGGACTCAAATTGCTTGTTACCTTAGTTTACTGTATGGTTTAGCAAGGGAACGGCCTCCGATTACCTGATTTGGGCGCACAGTTTCTTACCAGGTAGTGAAATCATCATCATAACAGCTAAAATGACAAATCGGTTATTTACCTAATATTTACCTGATATTTACCAGTTCGTTTTTTATGCATAAAGCCAGTCCACATGACACAGTGTGAAGAAGCATGGACTTGCATATTTGTGCTGTGAAATACACTTGTACAGGAAGCGTATATTCATACTGAGTTCTTTCGTGGATCAAGTGTTTGACAACGTCATAAGTGTAGGAACAAACAGTGAAATGTTAAGTAGAAAAAGCAGAGTGTAGACAGGGAGCCCAGGGAAATCCTTTAAGAACATTAAAAACAGGGCCTTGTCTTTATGAACTACCAGGCAACAAACAAATGCATCCTCTTTTCAGAAAGTCATATTTGATTCTGAGTCATAATGCAAAGCACAAGTTGCTTGAGGATAGAGGCTAAACAAAAGCTTAGCGAAATCTTGGCTTAAATCATCAGAGTAATTGGATTCTCTTCTTACTGTTAGTGTGCTGATGGCCTTGAGGACGTTTAAGCAGACGTCCATGTGCATTGCTTCTAAAGCTCAAAACTACAGCACCAGAGTGTGTAACAGGCCATCGCGAGCATTAAAATCATAAACGAATACAGAAATGGTTCTTAATATTTATAATATTCTTAATAACTGTTGGTGCATTTTATGGACTTAATGAGCTCAATTACATTTGTGTTTGAAGAAATATTGTAGTGCAATTCATTTGTTTAGAATGAACAAAAACGACAATTTTCTTGCGTTTGATGCTACAGGGATCATATCTCTGAAGTAATAGACCTGACATATGGCAGTCATTTAGTCCTTACTGAAAGCAGATTAAACTCCATCCAGATCATTTAAGCCCCAGTCTGTGTCACTGGAGCATCATTTGGCCAGGATTCCAAATGGCAACAAAATCACTGGCATGCAGGTTTTTAGTTGTTCTTCAATGGCACCTTTTAACAATCCTGGACTAAAATCAGGCTTCTGTTAAAACAATATTGAAACTCTTTCTACAATTAATTGCACAATCTGCAAATAGCCAATAATTATCAGGGCGCGTAAACCAGTTTGTCATAGCATTGTTCCTCCGGAAAATATATTTTTGTTTGTCAGTTATTAATACAACTTAACGTCACAATTTGTTCTTTATTGCTCTTTATTTTAAACATGTTATTTCATGTTACAAAACTGCATTCCTAAATAATTTATTTTCCCTTAGAAGCTTTCAACAAAGAGGAAACAAAATATGACTTTCTGTCAGTGGGTTTGTATTATTTCTGAACCCTTTGCCATTTTTGTTAGCTACTCCCAACCAACATTTCTGATCTCCTACAAGCCGTGGCTTTCTGGGAGATTTTCTAATCACAGATGAAAAGGGCTTTAAAGTGACACAGTCTTGCTCTTTACTATCCAAGCGTAAAGCCCTTACCCAACAGAAGGAGCTTGACTGTCCTTGCTTCCTTATCTGCATCTTCCTGAAGCTGCTTTTCCAGTTCTTTGGACCTTTTGGCCATTTCCTTGTCCTCAGCACTCGCTCCACTGCCCATGTCTCTTTCCCTTTCCTGTCAAGTTCCAGAAGGTGAGAAATTTTGCCAAAATTCTTCTTCAAGAACTGGATTGAAAAAAAAAAAAAAAGAAAGTCCACCTGTCAAAGATGATTCTGTGATATCTTGTGTAGCCTGTACGTGTACTTGTGGTTGACTGTCCTTAGGTGTTCAGATGGAAAGTGCTGAACGTCCAGACAGAACTGAAGGTCTAAATGCTCTAATTCTTCTCTCTCAGGCCTAATGCTTTAGTTCAGGATTGGGGAGGGTTTTACTGACCTTTCCATCTGAACCAGCCAATCCAATTAACTTGGCAAATAGGACAAAGCCGTCAAAACTAAGGTTAACTACCATATTGCTGGACACCTTATGCCCAACACTCTATTTGTGTTTTTTTTTCTTTAGGATAACCTGAACTACTGCTTTAATTCATAAAAGGCTTAAGATTGAAAAGACGTCTCAATTTGTCCAGTTTTAGTGAAACTTTGGTGAAACATTGCTGTTCTTGCCTTCCACAAGAAATGAACCTAATGCGTTTCTTCAGCCGTTGTAGTCTATTTAACTTAATATGTTGCGCACTGTGAGACTCTTACCTGCTCATGCTTGTTTAATCATTATTCTTTAGATTTAACTCGTTTGACCTATATTTCTTTAAATAATTTTTTGTAGTTCTTTGTAAATGTCACATTTGTGAGTGGAATTCCCAGGAGATCAACAGTTTCTGAAATATTCAACCAGCCCATCTGGCACCAACAACCATACCACGGTAAAAGTCAGTAAGATTATAAACTTAAACCTTAGACCCCCGTCTGTATCATGATGTGTACTTCACCGATGCTACTTGATTTTCCTGATGTACATGTACATCAATTCAGTGATGTAAACTAAAGTTGTTGTTGTTGTTGTTTTTAAGTTCAGTAGGTGACTATCACAACAGCCTGGGAAAGTTGAAAAGGTAAGGTTTATTTTAATGGATAATATTGAGAAAATTGTTTAATTCCTGACTCGACCATTACCATGGTAAAGAAGTCTGGACCTGGATGCCCCGAATACATGTCCTCACACAACCACCTAATGTAAAGGCATCTCAAATCCTAAAGTGTTATATATACTGTGTGTTATATAAGAAAGGCATCGATAAATAAGGGAAATGCTCTCCATTCCTACAATCCTGTCAACATTGGTTGTGGTATCAATTCTGCTAACTGTAGCCCTTAAAAACTTGATTGCCCTGATTAAAGCTTAATCCACCTCGTGTAAACTCGAATTCAAAAATGGGTCAAGGTGAAGTAGCTGATAGGCGGCTCACTCTTATGTGAATCAACCACGATCATGAGCTGATGCATCACTTAACCTATGTTAATACGGACAGATTTTTAGGGCAGCAAAATTCCTGAGAGGAAAAACAACAAATCTTTTTTTTTTTTTAAACTATAGATTAATCTTAACTAACAGATAAACTGCACAGTTTGCTCTTTCATTGATCTTTCACATCCACCGCAGATCTGCAATCTCTCGCAAGAACAATGGAGGAAATGCAAGGCGGAAGGAATGCAAGTCATTGCATCTCACCCACACGTCCACATTCATTCACATCTATTGGAGTGCTCCGATCGCCGGAATGTGTTACGAGTGTTGGAAACCCGGGCAGACGTTGGCAAAACATCAGACTGGCAGTAACCCGAGCTGGAGATCGAGCCAGGTGTGCCGGATCTGTAAGGCAGTAACGCTACCACTGCACCGGCACATCACACGGATCAGCTTTCTTCAGTCTGTACTGAATTAGTGATGGTACACCACAGTGCCATTTACTCACAAAACAACTGAACAAAAAGGAATCCAGGCAAATGATGACCTGTGATTTCCTAATAGTGCCGGAGACTTGACAGGTTGAATGAGCCAAAGAATGTCAAGTAGAGATATCTGATCTAGGAGAAATTTCATCCATTGTTAAGGTTTTATTTTGCAATATTAATATAACTCAAATATGTCTATATTATTTTCCTCTGGCTTTCTAGATCAATAATATTGCATTAAGATAGCAATATGATATCAGGCCCAAAGACAAAAAATATTTCTTTCTTTCTTTTTTTTGGTAGGATTTTGTTCATCTGTAGGATGCCTGTAGCTTTCTTTAGTTATGTAGTAATATTATGGTTATATTATATTCTGTCATGTAATTCGTATATCCCTTTCTCAGTCTTATTTGTCTAGTTTGGTTGTCTGTAATTAAAGCAAGGTAAGTCATTTATTTAGACATTGTTTTATCCATAACGTATGCAAAACTGTTACCACTCTTTGAGTTCAAATTGTCTGATGAAACTGCAATTCAGTGATTAATCACAGAAGCCACCTGTTCAATAATATTATTTGCTGTATGCCATATTGGTGCATTTTAGGAACTTATTTTCTCGCAAACATCTGTTTGCCAGAAATTGACAATAAATGTCATCTCCACATGGAGTCTCACCATTGTGAAGCTTTAACTTCCATAACTCTAAAAGTAAAAAAAAATAGTAATAAATTTTATGTGGTTATTGCTCCCTAGACGTGCCCTCTATGATATCAGTCTTCTTCTCCAAGCAACCTCTCGAACTTTTTTGCTTTGAGAGCATCTTTTAAAGCATTGCTTGGGACTCAGATCCCTAAGTGCTATTAAGAAAGGGGAAAAAACATATATATAGCAAACTAACCAGGGTATCCTTCTCTCTTCACAGCTAATCCTGTTAAGGTTTGTTCGTCCCAGCACCGCCTCATGCGCCACATCACGCCTGCTGAGCTGTTGACAAGATTATCTGCCAGGTTCCATGCAAGGGACAGGAGAGACAGAGAGGCTAATTATGGCGGCAGATGGTTCTTTGCAAACCTTCCACATCTAAAGACCTCCGCTCTATTAGACAAAAGTGTAAACAGAGCAAAATATGCACCTCTACAGTATAAATTGATTTAGGATTTTGCTTTTTGGGCAGCATTAAATTGAGCCATGCATCGTATGACTTTCTGTATCCTGGAGAAGATTGAAAGTTATAATTCACAGCCTAATGTTCCTGGCTAATCCAAAACTTTTTAGATCTTTAGTTTTTTTTGTGGTGTTGTTTTTAAACCCAAAGTCATATTGACAGGAAGATGTATAAGTTATAATTGTAACATAGTCTGACTATATAAAATCATGGGAAATCGGGGTATTATTTTATACTATGGCACTGCTTAACTTAGTATCTCCTCAAAAAATAGCTGTTCTTTGTGTAGAGTGGGTTTGACTGACTGTGTGTGTGTGTGTGTGTGTGTGTGTGTGTGTGTGTGTGTGTGTGTGTGTGTGTGTGTGTGTGTGTGTGAGAGAGAGAGAGAGAGAGAGATAACTGCAGCTGTAGGAGGCCGGAGCAGGGTAATAGATAACATTGAGGTAGGCACTCGTGTGAGGCAATCTGCTTCCAGCTATGATAAGGCTGCCTCCCATAAGTCAGTCTTCTATACAATTTCTACTTAGTATTCAGAGTAGTGCTGAGGAAAAGCTTCTTAATGTTGTACAATGCACAGCATGATTTCCTTCATTCATTTACACATTACATTTTCTTTTATGTATTAAAGGATGCATCCTTTTATATGTCGTAACCTTAATATCGCCATGAAGCTGCTTTGCGACGTCGTTAAAAGCGATATACAAATGAACTGAACAGAATTATTTCCACAATGACATTTGAATATGGTGAGAATAAAGAGTGTTCAGACAAGAATATTCTCATTGCAAGTGGGTTGATTACTAGTGAAATCTAGGGAAATTTGACCATCAGTACACTTTACAGCTGGATTGCAAAAGAATATGTTTATCTTCAGTAATCACTAGCACTAAGCACACGCTAAGCATGACACTGGTCTGTCATAAGGCAGCGCACACAGAGGCTAAATTCTGACCTGTGGCAATTTTAGTATAGCCAATCCTCTCTGTTTTCTAATGCAGTGGGGGAGGAAACACATGAACAGCAGAATATGAAATTCTCCACAGTAACAAGAGCTTAGAATCGAAACCCTGGATGGCGGATCCATGAGGCACCAGCGCACTCTGCTGCACTTGCGTGTCAGCCTTTATAGATTCCATGCAGGCAATCTGGATCTCCTCAATTATACCCTACCATCTCATGATGTTGGATTACTCGTTACTTACAGGCTTTAAACTTACAAGTAGAAAGAAAAAAAATGTATAACCTACTTAACTGATTTCAGACAGTGTCTATGGTTAAAAGCAATATACAAATCAAATGCCATTGAAAACTAAAGCTAATTTAATTCACTGGCTATCAAGCGACGACTGAAGACATACTTCACTTACTGTCTTGGCAACACACACACACACACACACACACACACACACACACAAACACCCTCAACTGAGTCTATGCTTGTTTGTACATTACGTTTATAATCATCATACCAGAATTTATTTATTCTTAGATGGAGATTAAAAGCACTATTTGTACGTCGCTTTGGATAATAATTTGAATGGGTGAGCATGCTTTTACACCAGTCTTCACAATTGGTATATCCTGTATGTTTACCGAACACAAAATAGACAGCAAAACGCATTCTTTTCTAATGCTTCGACTATCTCTTCCGTCACATCAAACAGAATGTTTCTATATTAAAGATGCTTTTTTTTTTTAAATTGAGTTTATACAGACCTATGATGATGAACATCTAAAATACAAGTTGCTTCATATATCTATATCCATATAGTATTAATATTACAATCGTATTCACTAGTCTCGCGTTTTACTTTATTCTTTTAATCAGGCAGAGAAAAGGTATCTTGTTGTAAACACCTCAACTGAAGGCCCTTTCTTGTCAGAAAACTTTAACTTTAAACTTTACTTTTGTCTAAAAGTGCTGACACAATGGACCGATTCAAAAATGTGGGATAAAATCCCCTCAGAGGATCTTCAGCATTTCACTATTATTTAACGGCTAGTTCATGTGTAAATTATTATAGAAAAATGAAGGTTATATAAATTTCTAGCAGAATATACTCGTGTGGTTGTATATATAATGTAAATAAATGTACTAATGTATACTAATATACAATATTACTAATGCCTTTGTTTTGCAAATACAGCATCAAGCACAAGAGGGAGCCATATCTCCAAAACCAGTGCACAAAAAATGTAAAGTTAAGAAAGGTTAGTGTCTCAGTCTCTCAGTAAGCCACAAGACAAAGTCCAAATTTACTTGTTTGTTTGTTCTTCATTTTGCTGAAAACTTGAACTGTCCTTATGTAAGACCATCATTTCCAGCGGTACATGGTTCCTCCCAAAACTGTTACCTCAATGTTGGAGGCAAACAACTGTGGGTGGACAATTGTTCTTGTTATGGCAAAACAATGAATCTAGCAGTATTGTTTTTATTAATTTTAGCATAAGGAGTTTCTTGAGGTGATTTGTTTTCCCAATATTGATTTGCATTCTCATACAATGGCAGCTTTAACAGGAACAGCTGCTCATTCATCACATGGCCTATTTCCAGGTGTCCAACTTCCGTGAGGCAGATGTGGATGTCTGCTGTTGTAGCCTGCGCACCTTATGGGTTGTTGAGTTGTGCGTTGTGTTGAAAGTGTTGTTATTTTGGTGTAGCCAGAGCATCGGCAGAGCATTTCTGCCCGTCAGCGTTTTCATGCACTTCTTTTCATATACTTATATATAATTTTTGCCAGGATTTAAAGTTGATCATGGATACATGTAAGGTAAGATATTTTAACAATCCCAGATTTAAGCCTTTATTTGTCACATATTTATTTGCTCAAGGACCCAAGGGCGGCAGCTTGGCCATACCAGGGGTCGAACCCAGATCTTCCGATCAGCGTGAAAGTATATTTTATGATTATCTCATTATAATTAGCCAAATACATGATGGGCATTGCAAAAACCTGCACTAATAAGAGACTAATAAGAGTTTTTTAATGCCTGCATGAATGTCTTTTCCCCTTTTATATCATACCACCACCACCACCAAAAAAAAAAAAGAATATTATTTGTCATCGTATTTATATCCGGGTTGTTGTCTTTTCTGTGCACAGCTTTGAAACCCCGAGGTCTGTTCATGAAGGCAAATTCAGTTTGGCAGAGTGCATCTGTTTTTGTTAGCTGTTAGATTTAATCATGACCACCCATGCCAGTTACAGAACCAACACCATGAGTCAGGCTGTCTGTGCTCAAATGACTAATTTCTGCATTCAGCTTCATCCCAGACTCCCCTCTTGTGCCTGCACTGTGGGTAAGGTTCACTATCATGCCTTCTTGCATCATCTTTTCATCGCCCTGTTACACTCTTTGTGCCATCATTGCGAAATCTGCCTCCATAGAACCCTGTTCCTCAAAATCCAGAAATCCCATCCATACCATCAATAATACACAAATTCAGACCTATTAGTATACCCAGCTCAGTGGTTGCCTGGGAAACAGAGGAGTGACAGCATTTCCTAACATCTCATTGGCTGATGGTACACAGGGGTGGAGCCTTTGCCTTCTCCGCAATACTGAAATAGGGGAATTCTCACTCCTAAACACCCCCATCATCATCACAGTCCCTTTGTTGCTCTCTAAAATCCCCAGCAGACTCCTGTTTCTGTCTTTGTTTCTATCTACATCCATACCTCTCACACCGAGGAGTCTTCTGCGCCTGTTGGCTAACTCTATTCATTTCCCTTCATACCAACACAGGGCAAAATGTCTTCCAAGCTGCCAGCAGGTAAACAGAAACCCACATCCCCATTCAGGAAAAGGGGAAGCCTGCAGTATGCTGCCAGCACAGGTAAGAGCCAGTGTTCATGATCCAACTACAAGGTGTTGTCTTAGTTCTTTGAGTAGATGAATGAATGTACCATATTTTAATATACAGATAATTACTGCATTGTCATTTTATCTATTTTTTTTATTTTTCATAACTATAATGATGCTTCAGAAATGCACCAGACCTTCTGAAAGATGAGCGTGAAAGTGATCTCATTATGCATGTATTTTAAACTAACCCTATTGAGGAAAATCACACCAATCAATCATAAGTCTGTAGTTCATATAGTATGTCACTGAATGATTGCAAAGGCCATTAGGGAGGTAATAATTTCAATCAGAAGTTCCTGTTTTTCTATGCATATACTGTCTAATGGACATGATTACACAACGAGGAGTTGTGTGAAACTTACTGCACTGACATGGCTTTATATGAGTGCCAAAAACAGTCTGCCATGTGTGAGCTGCCACAGCAGGGGGTTATGTTTGTACCTAACACATTTACAGATATTTCCACCTGAGCCAATAAACATTGCATAAGAATTACAAAACGACCTGAGTTTCTAAACAACCAACTTTAATAATCATTGATGAAACTCTGTAAAAGATAACTGCGTGAACTTTTTAGTGGTAAGTCCGTAGATACAATAATTTAAAAAACCATACATTTCAGCATCATTTTTTCTCTGAAGTGTCCATATACATGAGTGAAATGCTTCCAGCTCCAGATATGCACACTGTGATCATCATGCAGCGCTGCTAAAGAGGTGGAATAATTATCCAAGCAATAAAACGGAACAGGTGGTCTCCCTGTGAGATTGTGTCTCCTGGTCTACGAGCTTAAACATCATAATTAATAATGAGCGACGAAGCCTTGCTTTTTTTGCTTTCCTGAAAACGACAACACCGAGCAGGTAAATATGCCTAAAAATCTCACGCTCTGTCCAAATGGCACATTCATTCTCAAAGAGTACAATTGTCACAAGCCAAATGACACATGTACTTAAACATTAACCTGTCTAGAAATTGTTCTGAGATGCACTCGGACCCACAACACCCACTCAACAATAACAAAACGAGGCAGTGATTAGAGTGTGGGTGGATGCTGGCCAGTGTCTGATCGCAGCATGGCAAACCTGACAGTTTAATGGCCCCATTACCGTGTAAATAGAAGAAGAAGAAAAAAAACTGCAAAGTGGAACACACTCTAGAGGAGAAAGAAATGGCATAAATGGAAATTTTAATTAGGCTGCACCAGTCTTTCAGAGCTTTCAGATTGCTGTCTAACTGCGCCACAGTAAAGCAAGTTGGTTCGCATTGTTAATGCCGTTTTAGAAGTCTAAAAAATATTCACAGTAAAAGCAGCGATTCAAAATGTTTCCTTGAATATTTAAGTCAATCGATTGTCCAAAAGGTAATAAAATGACTAGTCATTTGCTAATCCATATTCCTTAGCTAATCCAAACATAACCAATGAGGTGATATCAAGCCATCAAACTGTATCTTCTTGCCTTTATAAACTTTGGACTTAGACCTCTGTGGGAGGGCCTATCAGTATCGACTCCACTGTGATACTGGAGTGCTGGAATTACTTTGCTCTTTTTCACAAGCTACCTCCACTAGCATTCGGACACACTTGCTCCATTAGGTTTTCCTCATCTATTCACCTTTCAATTACAAAGAAATGTCTGGACTGTCAAAAAAAGGTAGGGGGAAAAAAAGATTGGCAATTATTATTTGTGTAATTTCTTCATTTCTTCAAGCATCTGCTAAAACGGTGATATAGAAGCAAACAAGTTCATTCCTAACTGTTGTGTTAATATACTTGGAGATCCACAAGGTGGAGCTGAAAGCACAAAACTGGTTAGACATTTTTATAGGGACGCCTGTCTCATTTAAGAATTTCTCACCCCCTCTAGTCCGTCCATCAATGCGGAGATGAATAACCACAGGCTTACTGTTGGACAGACAGTGTATAGGGGGGGAGGCACAACAAAATGACACCCTGAAACACATTTGTTCCACTAGACACTAGAAATAACCTGAAACATTACTGGTGAAAAGCTATAGGACAATTTACACAAATTAAGAGGGAAGAAAGATTCATGGTTTCGACTCCAACAGTGTTTTACACTGCCCAGAGCTAATTTATCAATAATGCTAATGGTCCTCATGTTGCCTCTATGGTCATTTGTTTCAAACAACAGGTATAACTAAATATACAATAAAATATAAACCATTCAGCAGGTTTAGGATTTTGATTTATTTTTATAAATAGCTATAGTTAGCTGTTTCCTTTAGCCTACGAATGCTCAGGCTGATATGTCTGTTCTATTTTCAACATGGCAGGGTCCCAGGCACAAGTTACAAATTATCTAGTACAGGTTAAACTATTTGCTCTTTAAGCACACACTGAAACACTCATCACAATGATTACAGTCTGTCCATATCTTTGCTTGCTTACTGTGATTAGATTTCAGTCAGAATAAAATTCCCTCTCTAGATTTTTAATTTTTTTATTGTTTTTGCCTCATAAAAAAAAAAATAAATAAATAAATATATATATATATATATAGATATATATATATATATATATATATATATATATATATATAGTATATATATATATATATATTTATGTGTGTGTGTGTGTGTTCGTATCAGCATATTTCGGAAAAAAAGGAGCTGAAGAATAGAATATCGTTCTTGCATATTTTACAGT